>PVIR01003901.1:0-83819 GCA_004026965.1 Petromus typicus | reverse complement strand
ATTTGAATATTTTCTATTTCATAGTATCTATCACACACTTTAGAACTCATTTATATCTTTAGTTTCTTATATCAGAGATAAGATACAGTATGTACACATTTGTGACCTATTTATTTCACTTATGAGTATGTCCTCAAGGTACGTCCATCTGAGTATATATGATACAAACTTATCATTCATTCTTGATAGCACAGTAATACTCCATTTTATTTAAAAAAAATCACATCTTTATCCAGTCTCCTGTTGATGGGCATTTGGACTGTTTTCAAGATTTAGCTATCACAAACTGAGCTGCTATGAACATAAGTGCACAAATGTTGCTGTGATATGAATCATTTAATTCTTTCATCTATATACCTAGCAGGGAAATAGGGTCAAATAGAACCTCTACTCCTAGTTTTTTGAGGAATCTCCACACTGATCTCCATAGTGGTTGTACCAGTCTACATTCCCACCAACATTGGAGAAGGATTCCTTTTTTCAGCAGCTTCATCAGCATGTGTTGCTGGCTAATTTTGAGATGGCAACTATTCTTTATGGAGTGAGATGAAGTTTCAGTGTTGTTTTCATCTCTCTCTTGAATGACCAGTGGTGTTGAGCATTTCTGCATATACTTCTTAGCTGTTTTTACTTCTTCCTTTGAAAAGTATCTGTTCATTTCAAATGCCAATTTTTGAATTGAGTCTTTAAATTTGGGGGGGGGTGTTTTTTTAAGCTCTTTATATATTCTCGATAGTAATTCCTTTTCTGAGAAACAGCTGGTAAACATTTTTTCCCCCACATTTTTGGGTGTCTTTTCACTCTGCTTGTGGTTTCTTTTGCTCCGCAGAAGCTTTTTAAGAAGAAGAAATCCCATTTGTTGATTCCTTCTGCTAGTTCTCATGCTATAGAGGTTTTGTTTATAGAGTCCTTCCCTAAGCCAGTGTCTCAAAGAGTTCTACCTAACCTGTTTTGCAGAATGTTTAGTGTTTCTGTTTTAATATTTAGGTCTCTAATCCACTTTGATATTAGTTTAGTACACAGTGAAAAAGATAGATCTAGCTTTAGTCTTTGGCAGATTAAAACAAAATGTGTACTCTTATACATTTTCTGTGGTACTGTCCCTTGGGGATAAGGTGATTAAAAAAACGAAGCTATTGACGTAGCTATATTACATGACAATATCTTGTAGAAGGAAAGAAAAGCAAGATGTAAGGTAATCCTTATAGGATGATGTCATTAAAACTATAAACCATGAGTGTGTATCTTTAGCGATAAACAAATGGAAATGTGTAATGAAAGCATATACCTTTTCAGTAGAATGCCTTGGCCCCCAGAACTGCATCTGGGGGAAATGAGACTCTCTCCCCTCTAACATAGACTTACCTAACAAGATGCTGCTCCTTAGCATTTAATTCCTCAGGTAGGGAGAATCTACATTCAATTAAAATTTTCTCCTTGAGGGTCATTACTGGAGAAAAAAGTCAGCAAACTGGTTTCTTGAAGCATGCGCATGGTGGAATGAAAATCCTGGCTCCAGCATGCACTGGCTGAGGCAGAGAAAAAAATCATCAGGGCTCAGTTTCCTCATCTGCAAGATCAGCCAGGCAGTAATGAGGCCAGTCTCATAGGGTGTTTTAAAGATGACATGAGAAAATGTGTGCAAAACCTAGAATAATGTCTGACATACATCTCCCATTGATATCAGCAGTTGTTGTGATAAATAAGATAAAAAGGCTTTTGTCTTTCCTGAGTTTAGAAATGTAACAGAAGATATACAGATAAGAACATAAAAATGACAGTGATGTATCACAAAACTGACACAAGAAGGATGACTGCTCTTGGAGTAAGTTAGAAATCCTGCAGAAGACTGGGAGGAATAAAGACAAAAAAGAAAAAAACAAAAGACTGGGAAGACCAGCGAAACCTTTTTAAGGAGGACCACCAGACTGGTGGCTGTTGAAAGAGTACAGGATATTTTGGTAAGGGAGAAGAAAGGGCATATATGAGGTTCCAGTGTCCAGGGGTGAAAGAGAGCACAACAGTTAGAATTCAGTTCACGATGGTTACAGTGTAGTGGACACGTGGTTGTGAACAGCTGTGTCAGAGCCACCTCAGCAGTTTATAAAAGTTGATTGTTAAATTTTTGAGTATTTTGCGCATAGTTGACTTCATGCTGGTAGCTTGTGATCAATCATGGTGGAATATTTGTACAATAGAAAGAGTTAAATGCTAAGTGTCAGCGTAGATGAGCTAGATTATAAGGGTTTGCAAGGTTTTACAAGGCCTTGTGAGCCATCTTAAGGAATTTCATGAAGATCTTAAAGATGTCTATGTGGTTTAGTGGTTATCTAGACGTTGGAGTCTTAGCTCTGCGTGTAAGTTTTTCGTATAGTATCAACCCTTTATAGATCCCTGGCTTTTGAGGATTCTGTTGAGCAAATCCTATATTAACATGTCAACTGGATGGTTGAGTCTCATTCTTGCCATATGTTGGGAGTAGTGATAACCTTCAGTAGTTGGGGAAACTTCTTTTTAGAAGAATTTAGCTATGAGTTAGGCTACTAGGTCATCAGGAGAGGTGATTACTCTTTAGGAAAGATAAAGACTGTCTTAGTTTCTTTCTCATCACTGAAACACAATACGCAACAGCCACAAGTTAAGAGAGGAGAGGTTATTTTGGCTCAAAGCTAAAGTTCACAGTTGGCTTGTTCCAACGCAGATGGCATGGCAGGAGAAACAGCTCATGAGATGGCACTCGGAAGCAGAGAGGGATCCGGAGAATAGGAAGAATATATAACCTCCAGGCCACATCCTTAGTGGCCCACCTCTTTCTAGAGGCTTCACCTCCCAACTTCACACCCAGGTATAAAGCCATGAATGTGGGTTTATCCAGTGATGAGTATCCCACACCCATGATCCAGTCACTTCCCCAAAGCCCCAGCTATGAAAACAGGAGGCTTTGGGGGACATACAGATAGAAAGCATAAGAAAGACCATTGCATCATTTGGTTTCAAGATCCTCTTGTTGATGATGGGTCTCCTAATTATACATTAACTCTTCCCATGTAATTTGTTCAGTCAAATTTTACTCTAAGACTGGTTTGGCCTTGTTACCAACTCTCTTTTCTCTTTTTAGCCCTTTTCTTCAAGTTCAGAGAAGGTTAAAAGTATTTAAGTGCAGGCTTTCCTTAGGCAAAGTATAACGAACTGTTCACTCAGTCAGCTTAGCCTATTACTGTCAAGTGCATGGACTTGATTTGTATTCTCCAGAAGTGAATTCAGAGGCCTATGTAAATATAAACTCACTTCCAAGTGTGTAAGACCTGAAAATCCTTTTCCATAACAAAAACAATTTTATAAAGCTTTTGGTTCCATGTGTTTCTCTATTCTTTTGGTAACAAAGAGCATTTTCTAGTTATGTTGCCTAATCCTAGATATAAACTAATTAATATGGACAGATAACTTATGATTGTTCCAAACAATAATAGAGAAGAAAGCTTGCATTGTCACTCCTGCTGTGCTTGCTGTTTAGTCAGCGAAAGATGTGCCTTGTGCTTTGAAGTGGGCCAAGTTTGCACTCTCTGTTTTACTCCTGCTCGAACTATGAGACAGATTTTTGTTTGCTCATGCTGAGAATGCATCTCATTCTTACAAAGCTAGGTGAATTCCAAGGCGAAACTGGACTCGCAGCTGCAGGATGTCTCTGTGTGTGTAGTTGATTTATGCTTCTGCTGTTCCAGACACTGATAAAGAAAGAGCTTCCTTCTCCAGAGGAAGCTGCAAAGATGTATATGCAGACAGGAACCTGTTCATCATTGGGCAGAGTCAATAGGTTCATGTTCTGTGGACACCGAGAGGATGGAGAGGGTGTAGGAAACCAGAAAACTTAACTTGCCACTCTCAGTAGCCTCTTTCTGTTTTTAGAATTCTGTTAAACACTCCCTTTATTCCTGTTGATAAAGTTACTTGGGTAAAACAGGTTGAATTTGGAATTAAAAATTTTTAGGTTTTTTTTGGTTTGTTTTTTTAACTAAAGGTTCAATAGTATAATACTTGAAGGCATAAATTGGCTTCTTTCAAACCAAAGGTAGAGATAAGCCAAACTGTGATTCCAGTAGGAGGACATCTTTTCCATCAGAGCTTTAGAATGATTTTATTCCACCTCTCGTGTCCTAAGTGACTATCTTGCTTTTAAGCCAAGGACACAAAGATATTTTATTCTTCCAAGTGATTTCTGGAAATTTTCCTTGAAGGAATGAATTTGGGTGGGTTTACAATGTCTTAATACTTTTTCCCTTTAATTCTTCTCCAGCATTCTATTAAAAAGTGAAATTTAAATGGCCGAATATCCACTAAAGGCTTTGTGTATGCTCAGTCCTTTAGCACATTTTGGACATACGTTAATGCTTTCCATTTTCCATGTGATTATTCTAGGAGTTCTTTGTAGCAAGAAAGTGTTACTTCTACATATGGATGTATATATTATATGCACGTGTGTTATCCCAGAAGGTCCATCAAAGGAAAACTGACTTAGATAAACACTCCAGGGCAAGCTGCAGTGAGGTGCCAGGAATAAATGCATGTGCAGATAAACACTGAGGTTTCTGACTTACTCCATCTTGAACCATGTTTCCATTAGAAATTAAACTTGTTCTCGTATTGCCATTTAAATACATTTATGGCCCATTTTGTGTTTATAAACTCAGATAAGGCTTGAGAGGATATCTTATTTTGGAATCTGAGAGCACATTTGGAGTTTTCTTTTCATAGGATAAAGTTATTCTGGTGCACCAAGGATAACCCACAAATGACACCTTTCAAGTTTGTTTATTTTTATAACACGTCCTTTTAATTGTTTAGTTTTTAGTGATTAATGGAGTTATTCCTTTATTCTTCAAAAGGCCGTGGTTTTCTCCTTCTTACTGCCCTTGCAGGCATATTTTGTCTGCTCTCCTTTTGACAATCCTAAATTCCCCAGCCACTTTTCTTTGAGTGTTGGTTGCAGTTTTGCCGAGTAAATGTCAAGGTAAGATAATGACCTGATGTTTTATTCTAATCACAGAGTCCAGGGGATACCGGTCTTTTGAGATCTGTACCTTGCTGTAATAAGGCTGTCATTTCAGAAAAATGAGTCTGCATTTGCTGTGTAATAATACTGCACTTGGTAATTACAGAGCATCGCTGAAGTACTGCCTTTCATTTGAACTTCTCCCGTTTCACTGTGCAGGCTCAGGCTGGGGGAGAAGTGAAGGTGTGTGCTACCCGCGCCTTCACATTAGAAAGCGTCCTGGAGCAGATCAGATTCTAAAGTCCAAGTCTGACAATAAAACAACTATCAAAGATTGAGCCAACCTTTAGTAGTGAGAGATTGAATCCAGTGGGAGGAAGAATAATGTATGAAAGCAGCTCTCTAATATCAGCATTGCAATGTCCAGCAGTCAATTTCAGAACAGTTGAATTTAACCTCCACCAAGCATTATGGAGAGATGTTACAGTCTTGGGTTAGGGCCGGAAGTGAGAACTCTTCTTCTGGACTCAGCTGTGTCCCCTGAATCTGGGGCTTTGTGTATTCTAGAATTCTACTTAGCATGACAGAATTGTGGTTGGTCATGTTGTGAAGGAACCTGGCAAAAACTGTGAAGGGGGAGACCCATGGGATATTCCAGCCTCTAGATCCAATGCACAGGTCACGGGTCGGGGTTGATGGGCATGCTGGGTTGTACAGAGATGACATGGAAGTAGATCCTGCTTCTGTGTGACTCAGCTCTTCATCAGTTGACTCTTTCAAGAGTCATTAGGAGCACTGGAGCATTTTCAAACCTGCGCAAACTCAACTGTATAGCAGCAGAGAAAGAAACGGCAGAAGAAACAAGATGGTGAATGACAGGAAATATGATGAGACCTTAAGGTGACATGAAGATGATTGTCATCAGTCACACTGTTCTTTATATTTTACTCTTAAATGATACGTCATGAAGACACTTTTTTTTTGGAGGAAAGATATATTCTCATAGGCACGAGTTACTTGAATTTTTAAAGAAATTATTTAAACTTATTGTTGACATTTAAAATATGAAATGCTACTCTTTAATTATATATTCAATTGCTTTCTCTAACCTATCCATAGAAGAAAAACAGCATACAGGGATAAGCAATTTTGTAATAAAAAGATACAGTAAGGGAAGGTAATAGTAGTGAAAAAAAAGAAAAATTGTGTAATCCTATCTTTTAAAATTGAAATGCAACATGAACAGATGGGTTAGTAGAAAATAATTTTTCATTTTCTTCATTGGATAAATTAGTTGTTTTGATGTGTCAGTTCAACATTGGACATATTTTATAAATAGTGTTTCATTATGAAGATTCAACCTCTCTGAGATTGGACTGAGGATCTTTACACTGAGCTACATCTCCAGACCTTTTGTGTAGCTTGGGACCAGATCTTGCTAAGTTGCCCAGATTGTGTTTGAACTTGAAATTCTCCTGCTTTAAATTTTATAACCACTTGAAAGCAATTGTATATCTTAAGAGTTTTAAAGAATACTGCTCATTGTGTGTGTGTGTGTGTGGTGTGAACTTTTGTTTTTTTTCCCCCTTTTTGCTCATGAATTATTTTACAAGAACTTATTTACGATAGAAATACTTTTTGTATTTTGTACTTTTTGTATTTCACATGTCTGACACTGTTTATTGTCCTTGTGTAAGAACATTAAATAGAGCTGGCTGTGGAATTTATGAATCTCACGTGTTCTCTGTGTATATTAGAGATTCTGGTTGCTCAGGTCCTGTCTTTTGGACATCTGTCTACATCAGAAACTTGACATACGTGGTGCTATTTTAGATACTGGGTTAATTTGCATCTTTCCTCTGTGTACTAGAATTTTTCTTTATCCTTGAGATTCTAAAATCTCATCAAGCTATGACTATGTTTTATATTATTTTTGTAATGTGAATAAGTTCAACTTGAGGTCTTTCTTTTTAAGCAATTCCTTTTCTCTGTTTAGAACACTATTTCTTCAGCTTCACTACCACCTTCCTTAGATTCAGGGTAACTACAACTTTTCCTTCTTTTCGTGTCAGGCTTTCTGAGTCCTGGGTGACTTTCTTAAGTCTTCTATTAGCCGTTCCCCTCACCTGGGATGTGTATACACTTTATTTTGTTGCCTGGTTGCTGTTTTCAGGAACTGCTATTCCATTCCTTCTGGTAGATACAATAATGACATCAAAAGATACCCACCGCTTCACCCTGGGATCCTTAGATGTGCTGTCTTACCTGGAGAGGGGACTTTTCAGATGTGGTTCTGTGAAAGATTTTGAGATAAGGAAGTTCTCAAGGTGGGGTTAGTGTAATTACAAAGCCCTAAAGTGCAACAGTGGGAAACAAAGAGCCAAGTGTGAAAGATGTGGTGGCCACCACTGGCTTTTGAGGGAAACATAAGCCAAGGAAATTGGGGACTTGTGGACACTGGAGAAGACAGGAAAAGGAGTTCTTTCCTAGGCCTCTGTGAGGAATACGGCCTTGCTGCACCGTGCTTCTATCCTAGTGAGGCCAGTTTTGGACTTTTGCATATCTAAGTGACTGTTTCAGCATTTTATTACAGGAGTGATAAGAAACTAACAGACTCCATTATCATATTTATTACTTTTGTCTCCATAGCATTTGCTCTATTTTCAGCACTAATACCATAATTAACCAACTTGAGGAGACAAATCAGAAGTATCCTATAATTTAATCTCCTTTTCCCTCTTAATAAATTTGTGTCATTAAGAGGTGTTTTCTTTTTCAGGGTGGTCGTCTCCTGGAGGTTGTGTTTTTCCCAGTTGTGTTAGTATTTTTTTTCTGTATGGGCTATCGTACTCATGGCTCTCCTGGAGAGTCCATTTGCAAGTGAATCGTACTCTGTGAACTTAGTATGAGCATAAGTCCATCAGGTCCTGATGAAGCAGCGAAGTCCCTTACTGTGGTCACCTTGTTGCTGCAAAAGCTTTTCCAGGGTCTCTGCTCTTTATTCATCAGACCTGCTCTTTTTTTGCAAATGATTTGAGAGATGTATGTCTTCCTTCACTTCTGTCGTATAGTATTAAATTAGCTGAAACTCCTCTTTTTCCTCAGGTATATTCTGTCCTTACTGATTTCAACTCCTGGTACATTGTCTACTCTTTTAATATTCAGTTAGTAATTTTCATGTAATTCAAAGGCTTTTTAAAAATTTTTTATTTTGTTTTTGTAGTTATTTTGAGACAGGGTCTCACTTTTGTAGTTGAGGCTGACCCTGAACTCACTATGTAGCTCAGGCTAGTCTCAAACTCGTGGCAATCTTCCTGCCTCTGCCTCCCAAGTGCTGGGATTGCGGGCATGAGCCACCAGGCCCAGCCAAGTGTTCTTACTCAAAATTCTTTATGTAGAATTTTAAATCAGAAATAGGGTTTATGTATAATTTAGTTTATTTTCCTAATTTGTCTGATGGTCAAACTTAATTTCAAAGACTTCATGTTTTATCATTAAAAGTAATGTAGCTTTTACTGTAGCACCTCTTAATTTCTGAGCAAGGAGGAGTGGAGTAAAACTGAATTATACACCATTTGTTAGACAACACTTGGCCTTCCGTTAGAGAAAAACTGTCAGCTTCAGTTATCTTAGCATATTGTAGCTTAAAGAAAATAAGTTGTACTTTTTCTGTTTTGCCATCCTTAATCTTATAAGTTTAAATAAGTAGGGAAAGTCTGACTCTTCTATTTAGAAAACTACAAGAATTTACACATATTCCTATTTTATTGGTGTTTTGAAATTGGGATGCTATGAAATGTATTCTTCATACTTGATTTAAATATTCTTTGTCCAGAGAAAACAAATGGTTGCAAAATCTAATGGGAAGAGAAGTTTTCTATTTATATTTATAATTTGTGTATATCATTTGAAAGAAGGAAACTTGCAGATTAGAAACATTTTGGAATTAATTTATTAATGCAACCAATGTTACTTTACCATTGAATCT
Organism: Petromus typicus; assembly: GCA_004026965.1. Classification (NCBI taxonomy): domain Eukaryota; kingdom Metazoa; phylum Chordata; class Mammalia; order Rodentia; family Petromuridae; genus Petromus; species Petromus typicus. Next base: position 74,841 of record PVIR01003901.1, on the reverse strand, counting down.
ATCTGATAAGTGCTGCTACACAACGATGAGTACAAAGATAAAATTTCCACCATGATCATTTTTTTTTTAGTCCAGCTGAGAGGAATCAATAATTAAACAGTCATTATACAATGTATTATGCGTCATTGTAGGAAGGCGGTGTGTGTCTGGTAGGAAACACTTCCCCTAGACTTCAGAATGTTTGAGGGGAGTGGCTACAAGGAACATTTCACTGAAAAGTTGGGAAAAGATTGGAGCACTCGAATTGTGGTCCTTAAACTGACAGGACTGGCATTATCTGGAGCCCTACCTCAGGTCTGCTGTGTCAGAATTCTTGGGTTATAACCAGAAATTTGTGTTTTATAAACTCCATGATTCTGATACAGGAAACCACTGTTGTCTTGAGCTGAGAACTGGAGATGGGAGAGGACAGCACAGGAAAGCAGAGAGTTTGAAGTCAGCAGTAGTTTGAGTTGAGGCAGGTAAGTGCAGGTAAGATAGCTGAAGAGCTTAGCACGTTTGTGAGCCACTGAAGTGTTTTTGATAAGAGGAACGATTGCTTAACTTTCTCTTTTAGAAAGATCACTAGAGAAGACATCGGAGCTAAGTAGAAAAAACACTTAGGGAGCCAGTGCAGCAGTGATAGCAGTGATGGTGAGAATGGGATAAAATAGTGAGGTCAGTTAGATATGTAGAAAATAGAATTTCCAAGGTATGGTTATCATCATATATTGAGGGGATGAGGGAAAAGGAAGAGGTCTTATATTTAGCTCTCAAGCCAATGGACAGATAGCAGTTTTCTACTGTCTTATAGAGAGGATATAGGAGGAACACATTGGGGATCATGAAAAAGATTATGAGTTTGAGTTGAGTTTTGAATATTGCAATTGATAATGATAAGATAATAAAGTTATCAGGGGACAATTCCATGTTTATATAAGGCTCAAGAAGAATTATGTTTTAATGTGTAGACTTGGAAATATTTGCTCTATGAAGGGTAGCTGAAATCTTGGGGGATGAATTTGAAGCTTGTTGAATAAATGAGAAGATAAGTAGTGCAGAGTACATCCCTACTGGGCAGAGGAAGAGGAAATCTAAAATCTTATCCAGAAAGACTAGCCAGAGGGAATAGTTTCCATCCCATTGTGTGTCTGATGATTTGGGGGAAGGAAAAGAATAACTGAAAAGTTCCTTAGAATGGCCAAAGCTGCCAGGGCCTTTGGAGAGTTAAATAGCTTGTCTTAAATACCTTCTTGTTGTTGAGACAGAATATCCGATACCCACAAGAAAAGGAAGAAAGGATTATTTTGGCGCACAGCTTCTAGTTTTCGATGTATAATCAGCTGGTTCCAAAACAGTATGTCATAGCAGAGGTTCATCACAGAGGAGAAATAGTTCATGGTATAGCAGGCACAAGGCAGAAAAAGCAGCTGGCAACAGAAACAGCCTGCCTGCCATCTCTCCCTTTATATTCCACCCAAGCTATAAATTGATGGCACCCACACTCAGGGTGGGGCTTCTATCATTCCCACACAAGAATGTGCTAATTTCAGTCACTGCTCCAATTTAGTACCACACAGCCTTAGCCTCCATATCCCACACCTCCATCCAGCCAGGTCTAAAAAGCCCCACCTACAAGTGTCTGAGGCTTTAGGGAAGCATCTAGATGTAAATCGCAGCAGACCTCAGGAAGTCAATTAGAAGTGAATTTGATAGGTGGGTAGGAGTAGAAGCAATACCATGAGAAAATAGTGGGAGACAGATATCAGAGAAGATTTGGCTTTGAAGGACAAAAACAATGAATTGATGTTAGGCTATTGATAGCTTTCACACACACACACACACATACACACACACACACACACATACACAGAGATATACTTTTACTATATATATAGTGAATATATGTGCACTTTATATATACACTTTATTTACATATGTTTATATAATATTTATTATTTTATTATTATTTATTAATATTATTAAATTATTTTAGTAGTTGTATTATTTAATATGCTATTTATATATTTATGTATATATTTATATAGTATTTATATATTTGTATACATTATATATGCTTTATATTATTCATTTTATCTATACATATATATCCATATATATGTAGGTATAACATATATACCAATATATATATATGGATATATATGTGGGTGTATATATAGCCACATATATCCATATATGTGTGATGATGGACTGCTGCCTTTTACTCTTCCAGATGTGATATCATTAACTATTCTTAAAACCAGAAGTTCTGAATTCTAAAGGACACCTGACCCTAATATCTTTAAAATGAGGCCATGTAACAATAAAGAGGTTAAAATGAATTATTATAAAAAATAACCTGGAAAAGAGGGAAGGAGAAGATGGAGGAGGTATTCTATTGGGAAAATCTAGAAGAGTCGAGGATATAAATGTCATTGAAGTACTGGGAGTCAAATGAGAAACACTGAAGAACAGGAAATTATAACAAGCAACCAACATGTTTCAAATATAAGGAGACAGTTCTGGGTGCTTCCAAATTCCAGGGTGGGACTGTGGGTATGGACAGCTGAGTTGTAGTGAAATAGAAAGTCATCAAAGATGAGGTCAAGAAAACAAAAGGGAAGGTTATTAGATAAATTACCCCGAATAATGGCAAGACTCAAGGTGGACTGGAACTCTGCGAGCCAAGTGTTCTAATTTCTAATGAGTGAAGCACCATAAAAGGTATATGAGATACCCAGGGGTGTGGAACAAGATCTTTACTTTTCTCCTGAAGTATAATCCCTGTAATACACAGAAAACTAAAGCAATACGTCATTATCCAGCATATTTTTGTAATCTTAAAAGTATGATCTGAAAGTTACTAAAGTCAAGATGAAAAGTGACTTTAGACATTTAGACAAATAAAAGGCTAAGCATTTGTGTTTTATACTGTTTCTGTGATGTTTAGTAATTTGTCAACATTTATATACAGCTCATGGGTATTCCGTGGACTATCTGATCACAAATCCTGGTTAAAAACTGTCATTTTTTGAGAATTAAGTTACTGGTACAAATCCCCATTATGGAGTGCAATCATGATGTGTATATTTAATGTACCAATAAAGATAAAAAAACTGTCATTTTTGCTAAGTAGCTTATTAGAAACCATGGTTTATAAAAAGGTAGAATGTGAAATATTCATGGAATATGTTATAATTCTAAAAGTCTCAAATTTAAGGCTACAGGAAGAGTAATTTATTCTATGTAGTATGTAGGTTTTCCTGTATTTTTGTTTTCTAATTTTGCTGCTTTTTTCCAATACTGGTATTAACCCCAGAGATGTTGTATCACTGAGCTGCACCCTCAGCTTTATTATTAGACATTGTCTCACTATGTTGCTGTGGTGAGGCACAAATTGGACATCCCCCTGCCTCAGCTTCCTTAAGTGCTGAGATCTGGGATTATAGGCATGTGCTACTGTGCCTATTTTAATTTTCTTTAGTGCCCTTATTGACTATATTATTCTATTTTAAAGTGCTTTTTAACTTTAAATGAGTATAAATAAGCAAATATATTCTAATCACCGATGTTAAAAAATAAGCAAACATATTGTAAAGCATTTTCATGTTAAATTTGAAAGACATGCTTCATATAAGCTAAATATATTTCACTTCTTGTAGAGCAGTGTCGAGTATCAAGTGCTGTTTGAAGGTTACTTTAGGTTCTCCCAAAAGAAAAATTCTCCTCGAGTGTTGATGAATGCTATTCTGGGGATGAGGAGCTGTGGGTGTAGGCTCCGCTGACCACAGGAATGTTGAGCATCAGATGGTGGCTTTGGCCAAAGAACCTTTGATGGAGAATGGCCTCTCTGAAATACTGAGACTGATGGTCCTTGTGGGAACCTGCATCACAAAATGTCTGTCACTGATGGAACATAGTATGTGCGAAAAAAATGCAGAATAATAGGGCAATGATACCCTATCTATAAACCACCTGTGTTTACAGATTCCACAAATAACAGGTCGAAATAGATTTCACTATGGTAAATAGTCCAATTGCAATGTTCTCCAGAATTTTGTCTGTCTCATTTATTTTAAGCAAGGTTTCTGAGCCATGTGGCTTTTCTAGTAGACTTCAATGACATGCAACCACCAAACAGAGACCTTGTCATTTATTTAATTCCAACCATCTTTAATCTTGATGAGTGTGAGAAACCTTAGGGTTTCTGTATAATCACAGAATGTTTTGCAGGATCAGATTTTCAGATTTTTTACTTTTGCTTTTTGGCTGCCTGTACCAAAAAGGTCTTATTGTTATCTGAACATCTTTAAATTTGGACTTGTGTGGGTTTTTTTTCTTTTTTCTTAAATCACTTTCTTCCTTTCTTTTTTAGTTCACAACCATGAATGAACCACAATGCTTCTACAATGAATCCATTGCCTTCTTTTATAACCGAAGTGGAAAATATCTTGCCACAGAATGGAACACAGTCAGCAAGCTGGTGATGGGACTGGGCATCACTGTGTGTATCTTCATCATGTTAGCCAACCTTTTGGTCATGGTGGCTATCTATGTCAACCGTCGCTTCCATTTTCCTATTTATTATTTGATGGCTAACCTGGCTGCCGCAGACTTTTTTGCTGGGTTGGCTTATTTCTACCTGATGTTCAATACAGGACCCAATACTCGGAGACTGACTGTCAGCACATGGCTTCTTCGTCAGGGCCTCATTGACACCAGCCTGACAGCATCTGTGGCCAACTTACTGGCCATTGCAATCGAGAGGCATATTACAGTTTTCCGCATGCAGCTTCATACTCGGATGAGCAACCGGCGGGTGGTGGTGGTCATTGTGGTCATCTGGACGATGGCCATTGTCATGGGTGCCATACCCAGTGTGGGCTGGAATTGCATCTGTGACATTGAGAATTGTTCCAACATGGCACCCCTCTACAGCGACTCTTACTTAGTCTTCTGGGCCATTTTCAACTTGGTAACCTTTGTGGTCATGGTGGTTCTTTATGCTCATATCTTTGGCTACGTTCGTCAGAGGACTATGAGAATGTCTCGGCATAGTTCTGGACCTCGGCGGAACCGGGATACCATGATGAGTCTTCTGAAGACTGTGGTCATCGTGCTTGGTAAGTTCCTTCTTGCCTGTAACTTATGTTATGGATTCTCAATGTCTTTCTATGAGCTACGTTACTATATGGTAGTGTTAATCAGCAACATGAAGTAATGTAGTTTGCTCTGAAACCCTGGGAATTGTACTCATTTTAGTGACTGGAAGGAGACAGAGCCCTGATTTTCCCTAAATAAATCAGCATTCTGGTTGGACCATTGATCCTGTTCTGTTTTGGTGAGGTGAGTTTATCATGAAGCTTATTTCTAACTCCACTGCCTGTGACCTTCCGGTAGACATTTAAGAAGGAGAAGTAGCCCTTGGAATTGCTGGTACAATGAGATCCCCAGCAATCTGGAAGATGAGGGATCCCTTTGCCTCAGATGACAACTTGCCTTATCCCTTTCGAAAAAGCTTGGTGGAAATGCAGGAATAGTTTTCATGTATGTTTAATTATCAAGATTTTTGAGGGGCCGGGGAGTTAGCTCAGTGGTTCCGGCACCTGTCTTGCAAGCGCAAGGACCCGGTTCGATCCCTGGTAACCACATACCTATACTGGGTGTGGAGACTCATGCCCAGCAGCAATCAGTACCACATACCACAGTGCTGGGTGTGGTGGCTTACTCCTGTAATCCCAGCACTCGGGAGGCAGAGGCAGGAGGATTGCTGTGATGTGAGTTTGAGGCTGAGCTCAGGGCCAACCTGAACCACAAAGCGAGACCCTATCTCAAAAAACCTAAAAAAAAAAAGATTTTTGAGTGTCTTGGTCCCAAAAGGACAAATTTTCCATGATGTGAGCAAAACATCTTAGTTTACCATGGACACTATTCTTGCATAAAATTAAATAACGTGAGACATTTTATTTCACTGTTGACTCAAATGTTTGTTTGCTGATGTTGATCGATACTTCTCATATGCATATGCATATGCTTTTTCTGTCACTGCATTAAGTGCTGCTTTGGGATCATGAGCTTAGTGAGTTGATGTTTTAATTTTGACCTTTATGTAGTATCTAGCTTATCCTATTGTGCAATATGCTTAATCATTCATATGAAATTAGCTTTTATGTCTCTTTGAGGTTTTTTGTAGGTTGAGATAGTTATTTGAAGGATTTATAAGGGTGCAGTTCCTGTATACAACTGCCCTAAATACCTCTTCCCTTACTCTTAAATTACAAAAACCTCAAATTTCAATATAAGAGAGAGTGTTGCCTTCCGAGATTTAAGAGAATAGTAGCCATAAAGACTGAACATTGTTAACCTCTTCTGGAATTGATAACATGATTTCTATAGGTGCAAAGTGGAAGAAGTTTTAGAATATAAAAAATTCCAGTCAAGGTGACAGGTGAAGAAGAAATTTGATAAGGCAAGGGGGGAGAGTGATTGTAATTTAGGAAGCAGAGACTGAATAAATGGTTAATATCTTTTTTGAGAAAAGCATCAAGAATGGGAGGAGAGGTAGGATATTAGAGAAAGGGGGTTGGAAAGCTTAAAACAGAAAATCCACAGATCTACAAAACTTCTATAGCACAGGAATTGGCTGAGGAAATCAACAAATGGAACCTCACTCTTTTAAAAAGCTTCTGCACAGCAAAAGAAACCACCAACAGTGCAAAAAGGCAACCAACAATGTGGGAAAAAAATCTTTACTAGCTGTTCCTCAGATAAAGGGCTACTATCTAGAATATATAAAGAGCTCAAAAAAATCAGCCCACCCAAATTTAATGACCCAATTCAAAAATGGGCATCTGAAATGAACAGATATTTTTCAGACGAAGAAGTAAGAGCAGCTAAGAAGCATATGAAGAAATGCTCAACATCATTAGTCATTCGAGAGATGCAGATGAAAACAACACTGAGATTTCATCTCACTCCACATAGAATGACTGCCATTTCAGATTCAGCCAACGGCAAATGTTGGTGAGGCTGCAGAGAAGAAGGAACCCTTCTCCACTGTTGGTGGGACTGTAGATTCATACAACCCCTGTGGAGATCAGTTTGGAGATTCCTCAAAAAGCTAGAATTGGAGGTCCCATTTGACCTGGCCATTGTCCTGCTAGGTATATACACACAAGAATTAAAAGACTCATATCACAGTGACATATGTGCACCCATGTTTATAGCAGCCCAATTTGTGATTGCTACATCTTGGAAACAACCCAGGTGTCCATCAACTGGAGACTGGATAAAAAAGCTGTGGTTCTTCTACAGAAAGGAGTATTACTCTGCCATAAAAAATGATAAGTTTGAATCATTTCTACTTAAATGGACATACCTTGAGAATATCCTCATAAGTGAAGTAAATAGGACACAGATAGGTACATATCGCATCTTTTCTCTAGTGTGAAAAAATAAAGATGTAAATGAGTCCTAGAATTGAATGTTATATATGGTGAAATAGAAAATGCTCATTGTAAATTAGGGTGAAGGGGGAAAAATTATGAGATTGTAACAAAAAAGTAAGGAAACAAATTTTATGTATATGGGGGGGTGGTAGGGTGGGTAGGGCTATGGGAAAAAATGAGAATTAAGTTATGTCTTATACTGGTACAAATCACCATTATGGAATGCAATCATGATGCATATATGTAATGTACCAATAAAGATTTAAAAATTAAAAAAAAAAGAAAATCCACAGTTCTAAACAGTGGTGTTGGTAATATCACTTTTAAAATGTACCCCCCTGCTTGAATTATGACTATCCCTGTGGAGAAACAAGTGTTCTCTAGTCTGCCTGTATCTCATCTCATTGTAAATTTGTCTACTGACAGTTTGTTACTTTTTGATTTTACTTTGGCTTGGGCATATTTTTTTTCAGCATCCAGTATCTGTCATCTATGCCAGACTGTCAAGGCAGGCTGGGAATGTAATGCCGTGTAGTCCGTTTTCTTCTCATGGTCTCTCATAGGTATCTGGCACAAAGGAGGTGTCCAGTAAGTGTTGAATGAATGAATGAATGAATGTGGTAACAAAACCAAGTTTTAGAACCTTAAAAACTGAAGACCAAAGAAAGCTGTAGTGAATTCACTATGGTCAATGCCTCTTTATTCAGTGGTGTGCAAGCCATAGCCAGCTATACTTCTTTTATATTCTCTACCTTCTAATCTAAATATATATTTTAGAAAATAATGGCTAAAATGAATTGTCAACAATAAGTATGCTCTAGTTTCATTTATTTTGGGGCTGATTAGCTGTGTGTAAATTCTTTAGTTTCATTTTAACCATGTTGGCATAATTTCTGGTCTTTGAGCCTTTCAGTATTCATGATCAAAAGAAAGTCTGGTTGGTGAAAAAACTGAATTCCTAGGAGCTGATTTTAAAATACAGGTCTTCTTGAGATTTATAATAGCAATATGTAGATACACTGCTTTTGAATGAAAATGAAATCTCAGTAATTGGTTTTGTCAAACATTTATAAAGTGTTAGTATTGTGGCCAGTAAAATTTTGCCTTAGAAATCAATATTTGTAAACAACAACCCTCTAGAACATAGGTATTGTTATTGATTTCTTGTGTTCGTTTTCCAGCGGGTGAAAACTGAGGTACAGAGAGACTAGGTAACTTCTTCAAGGCCACTGAGCTAGTAGGGATGGGATGCAAACTCTTGCACTTGGGTTCCAGAACCCATGTTTTTTTAATTTTTATTTTTATTTTTATTTATTTATTTATTTTTTTTGAGACAGGATCTTGCTTTGTAGTTCAGGCTGACCCTGAGCTCCGCCTCAAACTCACATCACAGCAATCTTCCTGCCTCTGCCTCCTGAGTGCTGGGATTACAGGCGTGAGCCGCCACGCCCAGCACTGTGGTATGTGGTACTGGTTGCTGCTGGGCATGAGTCTCCACACCCAGTATTGTATATTGTTACTGGGGATCAAACCCGGACCCTTGCACTTGCAAGACAGGCGCCAGAACCACTGAGCTAAATCCTTAGCCCATGATTTTTTTTTTTTTTTTTTTCTCTCCATGCTACCCTGCTTCTTTTGAATAAAAACAACTACGAGTGAGTGTGGTACTTTGGAATCAAGTTTGAAGAGCAGTGTGCTAGTGACTGGAAGCATTGTAGTCCTGTTAGTACCCATCGATGCTGCCTAGTCTTGTGTGCCCTTTCTGTCTATGGGCAAAGAAAGCTTTCAGGAATATTCCTTTCTTTGTTTCTGATGCTCCTCACAATTCTCATTTCTTCTTTCTTTTTTCATTGTGTGATGTTGGTATACCAGTAGTTTCTTGGCATCAAGGGAGGTTTTTTTTTTTTTTTTTTTTTTTTAAATCAAGGTGTGGTTAACTAATTTGTTGTCTCAGTACAGTCATGTAACCTCTTCCTGGGTTTAACTTCTCCTTACTTAACATTTTACCAAGAATTCCTTTGGAGTTTGTTCCATGGTTGAATCTGTGGCAGTAAAGATGTTTTTCCTTATTTGACCATAGGCTGTCTTTAGTTGTAATTCCTTTCCTTTCTGGCACTATTCTTTGTGATGATACCTGTTGGGGATAATTTCAGAAGAGATAAACTAGAATTTGGGAAGAAAAAATCATGGTAAAAGTATGAAGTTTTTTGCATCTGAGACCTGAGAAGGACATGAAGTAAATTAAATCTAAGTAAGGTTTTTCTCTTTGAGGAAAAAGGAGACACTATGTTTCTAGTTTGATCTATTTGGGCTGGAAATGACTGCTGAAGCTAAATGAACCTTAGTATCTGTGTAATCTGTGTCCAAATCAATAGAAAACACTACTTTTTGAGTGTTGTTTGTACCAAATACCAAGGAAAGCTTCACCCCCTCATCCTATGTTTCATGTATGTAGCTTCTAGGTTACGATAGGGTAAGTCACTTATCAAAAATCTTTCTTTTTGTCAGTGGTAGACCTGGAATTCATCTCTAGGATTATTTTGAATGCTCTTTGACCACAGGACACTAAGTCTCCTGTACTTTTCTTTTCAATTTAGTTCATCAAATATGTTGTGGAATCCCAGTTATGTACTAAAAATAAAAAAGATAAGGAAAATTTGTTACAGAGCTCATGGTGTAGGAGAGGAAATCAAGAAAGTACTACAAAGCAATGCGGTCTGTGGGCTAGTGGAAGGGTGAGTCTGAGTGAAGTGGAAGGAAGGGAGAGTTTCCTGAAGCAAATTGTTGATTAATATGAAGGAGTTTGTCGTATTGGAGAAGAGAAGCTAAGCAATAGCACGAGCTACTCTTATTACCTTTGAGAAACTGAAAGTAGCCAGGTGTGATTTGCATATTGTAGGTCTGATGGATGGAGTTTTGACTAGAGTGTCCAAATTTTTCTAGCATATTAAAGAGTAGGTTTTAGCCTATAAGAATAGGAGATGCGCACGGGATCCCCAAGATAAAAGAACACCAATTCTTTGTTGGTAGGGGAACCGTACAATTAATCCACAAACAGACATTTGGAGCCCTGAAACAAACACTAACTCGTTGAAATTCTACTAGAGTAGCCATAAATCTGAGCCTGGCAGACACAGCCACTTCCTACTTCCTGTTTCTGCTTCCTGTTTCTAGATAACTTTTGTATATTATTTCTAGTTTATCTTTTGACTCTTTAAATTCAGGGCTCAACAATTGGCTTCTTCCGTTTTGTATAAATGGTAATGAAGATTTTTTAAAAGGCAAGTCTCTGTCCACATTCAGAATTTTGTAGCTGTAAAGCGTTCTTTGGAATCACTGTATTCTGGTACTTCATCTTACAAATGAAGAGACAGAAGCTCCCAAATTGTTTGCAAAATTTAAATCTGAGTTAGCTCATGACCAAGACCATGATCTAGGCTTCTTGCCTTCGCTTGAGGTGTTGTTTTGTTCCACCTGTGCCTCCACCTTACTCAGTACCATCCTGCTTGCCCTCATTTTCTTTCTTGTGAAGATCAACATGTCGTTATGTGGCTACCAGATTAGGTGTAAACACTGTGATTGTAAAGGTAAATGGCTCCTATAACATCGCTTTAAATTCTGCCTTATTATAACCAACTGGTAATTTCTGTAATGAAACTTCAACAAAAACATCTGAGACTGAATTGCTTATTTATTTTTATGTAGTCTTTACATACATTATATAATGCATCGCCTTTTTAATAGCAGCATTGTATTATTGCTTTTATTCAGCCTTTTTGTATTAAGTTTGTGCTTTATAGAGTGTGTGCGTGTGTGTGTGTGTGTATGAGTGTGTATGAGTGTGTGTGTTCTCACCTGTGGGAGTAACTAGCTTTACCCTGGCACCATCTGGGTGATTCTGGGCAAATTTCTTTCTTTGTGCATTTCTTTTGTTGTGCCCTCATCTGTAGTGTGAAATTGGCCAACTTGATTTCTACAGTTAATTAGAATTCTTTTTATTATCTGATAAATAAAATTGTGAAGACAAAAACAAGTGGATCACCATGCAGGGCTTTCTTGTGGAAAATTTAGAAATGAGACTGGAACAAAAGCACAAGACAGTGACTCTTCCCTGTCTAAATGGTGTGCCTCACTTTCTGTACTAACTCCCTTTTAGACACACTATTTCCCATTGAAGGATTCATTGGTGGAGGGTTATCTCAAAGAAGTGAACCTTGGGGTGTTACTTTTCTGTGCAGAGCTGTGTGGCGAGAAAGGTAGGCATCCCAGTTGGTCTCGTTGCTAGGGGAAGGGAGTGGATACAGGGTCCCTTATTCCCTGGCCACAGGTGACCGAACTACACATCCTGTTGCTCTGACAAGCAATTAAAGCTACCCAAAGTCTGCTGAAGGCTCAGTGGCATCCCTGTGAAGGATGCTTTGAGGAAGAACCTGAGAGAACCTTCATGAGAGCCTCGATTGTTTGGTGCCTTGGGTGGTGCCAGGAGAGACACCCTGCAGCTGTTCCGCAGTGCTGCCCAGACCCCAAACCCTCGGCTCACGTCAAGACAGAAAGCAGCTTTCATACGCCAGCTCTTTATAGCCTTTTGTTGCTCATCTCTATTCAAATATTTTTACTCCGAAGAAACTTTTAAAGAGAAACAACCTCCCTCCCCCAACCACACAAACGTCACAGAGCTCCTTTTGAGGTATAGACAGAGAAGCCAGGACATGGAGTTCTTTCTTATTTTAGATCAGCCGAGAGCAATTCAGACTTGTCTAGCTGAGACTAATATGCAGTTATTTGTCCTTGTTATTAAAGCAAAAAACTGATGCAAAGATGCCTTACTTGTGATAATGGCAGAGAATCACTGTTGCCAGGCAGTCAAGAGCTTAGATTTATAATAAAGGGGCCAGTTGAAATATTAGCCCCTCATCCTCTAGCTTTCTAACCCTGAAAAAAAAAATGGCTTAGCTTCTCTGAACTTCAGTTTTAGAGTTAACAAGAGGAAGACAGTGGGACACTTTCAGCAAGTTCTGAACATTTGGATGAACAGTTTTGTAAAATAGAGAGTTGAGTATCTGACGTACAGAGAACTCTCGCAGAATGAACACAAGTGTTATCACTACTGTCAGCTTCTTCTGCAGGAGCATCCCTCCTCCCTTTGTCTTTTCACTTTGCTGACATGTGTTCATATCTACTGACATATTAAATTCACTGTGTATACAATGGTGGTCCTTCATTCTACCATATAGTATATAAATATGATTATGTTTTAGTAGCCAGCTCTAACAAGCATGATGTAAATTTTATTCTAACTGACCTTTGCTTTTTCAAAGGTACATTTTTTTTGGAGACAGGGTTTTGCTTTTTGTAGATCAGGCTGGCCCTGAACTCAACCTCAAACTCAGCAATCCTCCTGTCTCTGCCTCCCAAGTGCTGGGATTACAGGTGTGAGCCACCATGCCCCGCACTGTGGTTTATGGTTCTGATTGCTGGTGGGTGTGAGTCTCCATGCCTGGCATTGTTGTTTGTAGTTACCCGAGATTGTACCCGGGCCCTTGCTGTTGCAAGATAGGCACCGGAACTACTGAGTAAATCCCTGGCCCTCAAAGGTACATTTTTTAAAAAAAGCTTTTAATTGTTCTCTTTTTTCCATTAGTATATATTTGTGATACATAATACATTCATGTGAGAAAATGATACATATACATATTGCATCTTGCTTGTTTTTATCTTTCCTTCCCTTCTCTCTCCCATTTCCTCCTACTCCCAGATCTCCTTCCCAGACATCTTTTCTACAGTTTTGCTTATTCCTTATTGGTTGAGCTTTAACTCTAGATATGAAAATTCCTATCAGAATCACAGGAAATGGCAGTTTGATCATTTAACTCTCTAGAGGCAATTGCAGTATTGATGATTAAAATGAATTTTGGAAGTGAATAGACCATTTTGTCTGTATCTATTAGAAAATCATCACCTCCTTCTAATGGATTTGTGATATGTAAAGGTGAAGCCATCAGCCCAGAGGGGCCTCTTCTCTTTCCTTTTCATCAGCAGTGAAGAGTCATGTCTGGGATATTTGGAAAATGTGGCAAGTAGGTGGAATCATGAGACCTTATTGCTGTCCTCAAGCTGGTCCCAACCTCAGCGTGACCACCTGTGAAACGTCATCACCGGGCACCTAAGAAGACACACATGTAACTCCTTCTAAACTTCCCCTGACATTACATGACTCTTGGACAATTTCTATGGACATGTCATGGTGGTACATCTTATTTTCACAGCAGAATAGTTCCCATGCATAGCAAACTCTGGGAACTTGTTGAATGACTAAATGAAAGGTATCTTTTTTTCTGGAATGAGAATTTACAACTTAATTACAATAGACATAACCTATAACCTGAAACCTGAAATCCAATGTGTTTTGTATAAGTTCTGTTCAAGAGATAGTTGTCATAAGTGGTTATAATAAAGTAATTCCACATACTTCATGCCATGGACAGCTTTAAAGCTAAGTTCCAATGAGAGATTATTAATAATAGTTTATTTTGTCAACAAATATATATTGAATGCCTTTGAGGATCTACTGTAAGGTACTGAGATTTTAAAAAGTGAAAATATAGACTCTGTTCTTAAGAGGTCTTATTTGAGTAGATGAGGATAGATAATTTAAATAAAAACAAAATGATATGTAAATAAGCATAGCATAAATCAGTGTGCAGGGCACTATGGGAATGCTGTGTGGTGACTGAGCAATGTCTGGAGAAAACCTAAAAAAAAAAAACTGGGATTGGAATTACATCTTATGCAATGTGCAGGGGTTTGTGAAGTGAACCCTAGTACAGGAATTCTTTCTGTTATTCTTTATCCAGTGATTGAATGGAATTTTTGAACATTTTTTACTTAAATTACAATTATTATATTACTTATATGACAGTTACTTTCATTAGGCATGCAGATATCATGTAAATACCTGGGAATTTGAATTTTTTCATAATTGTGAGATAATTTGCTCATAATTTTGCTTGTATTTTGTGATGTATAGTATATTAATTTTTTGAATTGTTCAAAGGTATTAGATTAATATCAAACCTAACTGGAAATCCTGTGTTTTGTCAGCCAATTCTAATGTAATAGTGCGTCTATGTACATGCGCATATGTACACACACATACATACACGCACACACACACACACACACACACACACACACACACACCTCATTGTCTGGGCAGTAATGCCTTTTAGGTGTCAGCCAACTCTATATAATATAGATTTTATTCCTTTTTGTGCATGTTTCCTTATTAGCCTGAAGATTTAAGTCCACTGGGGTTTCACTTATTCACTATTTCTGATTTATCTTTGAGTTGTTTAGAGAAAAAGGAAGGGTTATATCCAATTTGTAGGATATTATATTTGTTTCCCAGAGGTGATGCCTACCCATGAACAAGTAATATTATATACCTCTAGGTCAGCACTGAATCATTTTCTTCTTATGTGTACTTTGTCATGTTCTTTGAAAAAAGCATTTTAATGAATTTTTTTCCATGTAAACAAAGGATTTTTTTGTGTGTCTGTACTTGTGATTTTTTTTTCCCCTTTGAGGTCTAAACTACAGCCTTGTGCCTCTGAGAAGCTACTTTTCATTGTGTATTTTAGTGAAGATGATAGTGTCTAGACTGAATGTGGTAACGGCTTTACTTAAACCCAGGCGACTCTCCTCCACCAATAGAGGCCTCCTTGTAATGATCCAAAGCAAATACGAAGTTCTCATAGGGTGACATAGCAATAACAGGGTCTTTTTGAAGAAGTGGGATTTAATCTGGCATTGAGAGACTGGAAATTCATGGCTTCACCTATTTATCCTGCCCAAGTAGACTTTTATTGACACAGAGAACACTGCATTTTAAGTAGGGTTTTCCATGAGTTCATTCTAAATGGGTATTTCTGCACTTCAGAAAGCTTCTCTTTATGTGGCAGGCGCGAATTCATTCACTGGAGTTGTTTGCTTTTCTCTTGGGAGAGGGAAGATGGCTGTGCAGGAGCCTAGCCTCAAAGGACCTGCAGAAGAGATGAGTGAAGCGAAAAGTCCACAGACTTGTAGCCAGCGAGCGATTCACCATTTTATACTAAAGGGATTTGCTTTGCTAATCTTGCCGAGCCTGTGGCGCATTGCACTGCCCTTTGTGTACTGGCTCAGCGCCAAAGAGAAAGCCACGCTATAAACTGAAGAGTTGCAATCAGTGAGTTTCTTAACAAAACAGGGAAGCTGTATTTAGACATCCTTTAAAAGGAGTGTCTGAATGTGTGCATGTGTGAGTATAATGATCAAACGGTCAAACAGAAAAAAAGTTGTAGAGATCAGAGTAATAGCTTTATGTCATTTGGCAAGTTCCCATGTTTTGGGGGAGAAGTAAAGATGTTTTAATCAAAACACTTTCTAAGGCATTTTTTTAAGAGTATTTACAGCTCTCAGTATTTGAAAATAATTTCCTTAAAGGGAGAAAAATGATACATAAACTAAATGTGATTAGTCAAATAAACATATAGCAGTACATTCATATAGTGAAATAATTGGATTAATATAACTTTCTAATGGAATTTTCTAATAATTTCCTTCAATCTGAATTAGTTCTACCACTTCTAAAGCAAGAAGTCTGCCACTGAGGCATTCATAAATTTAAAAAAATATTAAAATCAGAAATAGGAATAGAAAATACATTTCCATTTGTGTATATTGAGCGATCTATAGTATATCACACAATAAATGAGTTATTGCTATCATATTTATATTACATTTTATTCATTAGTAATTACTGATTTATACCTTTAGTAATAATGTATGTAGCTTTGTTGCCATATAGTTTATTCAGATCATGGGATATTTTGATGAGTTGTTTTGATTAGCGTTGGAAGACATTTTTGTACTATTTATAAATATAATATTTAAATTAGAATTAGACCAACATTGATCTTTGTAGAGAAGGTATATTTGTTAAATGCATATTTACCTACCCTAATCCTTTCAGTAATTTAGTAAATGGCACAGTGAAAATATCTTTAGTCTGGTACATTTTCTCCTTTAATCTAACTGAAGTTTTGGTAAATGTTAAATCATTCTGGATAAGTTATGTACAGAAGACTTAATATTTGATCAGAATGTCCAGCCACACAATGTGACAACTAAACCAGAAACTGCTTGTTTGTCCTCTCATGTATACTTTTCCTTGGAAAACATTATCAAAAAGATTTTATTTTTCTTTTATGTTTCAATATATAATAAATCTTTTTTGCTAGTTGTTTGGGTGTCTTCAATTATATTTTAAATTTCTTTTACCATTTTTAACTTTTCCTGGGACAATAGGGTATTTTTAGTTTTCAGAGTTTCTAAAACATGGTGATGGGCAACATTTTGTCAGAATTCTGAACTTTTCCCAAACAGGATATAATTTTGTGCAAGAATCTTAATCTCTCCGAATGTCTGTCTCTTTAGCTGTCAAATATTGAAAATAATTTTATAAAGATCATATGTGGTAATGAACATGACAGTCCTTTTTTATAGGAAGTACTTCACAAATATAAGCTATGAATGCTGTTACAGCTGCAGCTTATATAGAGGTATGACCTAAATTAAAAACAAAAAATGTTTGGAATGCTAAGTAAGAAATGTGATGTTGTGTGTATTGGCCGTATTAAACTCCAGATTTATTGCTGATTGGTGTGACCTCAGGAAATCTACTTAACCTCTATGACAACTTCTTTATCTGTGCCATGAAGGCCTGCACTACGTCACTGTGCCTGCAAGTGTGGTCCAAGGGCCACCTGTGTCTGAACCACCTGGCGTGCTTGTTAAACAAGGCTTAGTCTGGGCCTCAGCCCAGACCTGCTGCAGTAGAATCTTTGTGTTGGCATCTAGCATTAATACTTTCGGCACTCCAGCATGATAGTACTGTGATTCTCTGGCTTGGATTTAAATTACCTGCCATTCAGCTTGCTCTGCTCAGTTTTACTTATTCTATTCTATTCATTCATTCATTCTTTCCTGGAACATGTTTGTAGCATGTGTTGATTATATTCATTGTGGGTAGTTGATATCTATGTATATGACTTTCCTTAATTCTCCTTTTTATGTTCTTGCCCTCATCTCTTCCCCACTCCCTCCATCTCTTGGACTTCTATTTTTTTTCTCTATACATGTTTGTATATACAATGGCCATGTTCCTTGTAGGGACTTGGTACATTTACTCAACACATCACAATTCCTTCTTTTATTTTCATGTTCCATTTCCTTCCCATCTTGCACCTGTCTGTCTGTCTCTAGGCTCCCTTCTTGTACCCTAAAGATCTGTCTTGCTATTTCCTATTTTCTTTTTTTTAGGTTTTTTGAGACAGGGTCTCGCTTTGTGGTTCAGGCTGGCCCTGAGATCAGCCTCCAACTCACATCACAATCCTCCTGCCTCTGCCTCCCGAGTGCTGGGATTCCAGGCGTGAGCCACCACGCCCGGCACTGTGGTATGTGGTACTGGTTGCTGCTGGGTGTGGGGTCTCCACACCCAGTATTGTTATGTGGTTACCGGGGAATCGAACCCGGGTCCTTGCGCTTGCAAGACAGGCGCCGGAACCACTGAGCTAACTCCCCGGCCCGCTATTTCCTATTTTCTTTCATTCTGCTCTTTATATTTTGGGTTCTCATAGAGAAAAACCATGTGCTATTTTAGCTTTTACATCTGATTTATTTTCCTGAACATTGCAGTCTTAAGGTACATTTATTTTCCTAAAAAGGTCTCAAGTTTATCTTTATGTCAGGCAGTGGTCTGTTGTGTATTTTCTTTCTCCATTAACCTGGTTATGGAGATAGACCTCTTACAGATTTAGCTACTGTGAATTGTGATGCTGTGAACAAGGGTATACATGAGTATGCATGTATCACTAAATATAATGTTTTTAACTTTTTTTGGTAAGATAACTAGAAGGGGAATAATTGGGTCAAAAGACTTTCTAGTTTTAGTTTTTGGGTAATCTCCACACTGATTTCTGTAATGATTATAGTGGTTTACAATCCCATCAATGAGAAAGGGTTCTTTTTCCCCATACCCAGTATTTTTGAAATGAGATGGAATCTTACTGTTGATTTAATTAGCATTTCTAGAATGACAGCATTATTGAACATTTTCCATGCATTTATAGACACTGAGAAGGGTCCATTTGTTTCCGTTTCTGTGTTTTGATTGTGTCTTTTATTTGAGAAAGTCTAATTTTTTCAAATTCTTTATATATTCTATATATTAGTCCACTGGCGACGTAAAAGCCAACAGAAACTTTTACTATTCTGTGGGTTATCTCTTCACCCTGTTGCTGGTTTCCTCTGCTGTGCAGAAGCTTTTTAATTTGTTGTGATTTCATTTGTTGATTCTTGATATTGTTTCTCAGGTAATTGGTAGTATTTTTAGAAAGTTCTTGTCTGTGCCTAGGTCTTCAAGACCTTTATCAGTTTTTCTTCCACCAGACTGTGTTTTGGTTTTAATAGTTAAATCTTTGATCCATTTTGACCTGAGTACAAATAGTAGGAACTATGGGTCTATGTTCAGCTTCTGTGTGGTAGTCGGTTTTCCCGCACCACTTATTAAAGAGACAGTCTCTCTCTCTCTCTCTCTCTCTCTCTCTCTCTCTCTCTCTCTCTTTTTTTCAGTGAAGGTATTTTGTCCTTTTGTTGAAGATAAGCTGAGTGTGATTGGAGTTGTTTCTGCATCTTCTGTTCTATCCCACTGATCTTTGCATCTGTTTTTTTTTTTAATTGCTTTTGTTAGTTCCATGTTGGTTTTTATCACTTTCTAGTAGAAGTTGAATTCAGGGATTGTGATCCCCCTATCTTGCCTTTGTTGCCCTGAATTGCTTTGCTGTTTAGGTTTGTTCTGGTTCCATATGAATTTTAGGATTATTTTCTGTAGTTTTGGAAAGTATGCTGTTGGTATTTTGATTGGGATTACATTAAATCTGTGTAATAGTTTTGGAAGTCTGGCTGTTTTCACAATATTGGTTCTGTCTGTTCAGGAGCAGGGGATATCTTTCCACTTTTTGATGTCCCCTTTGACCTCCTTTATCTGAGTGCTGTAGTTTTCATTGTAAAGGTTATTCACTTCTTTGGTTAGATTAATTTCTGAATATTCAGTATTTATAAAAGATATTTCCCTAATTTCTTTCTTGGTGAGTTTATTATTGGGGTACAAGAACACTCTTGATTTTTGTATATTGTCTTTGTACTCTGCTGTGTTACTGAATTTGGTTATTAATTCTAGAAGTCTTTAGGTCAGTTTTCCTTTGGCTTCTATTGTCTACAAATTATGATAATTAATCTTCTACCTTTTTTATACATAACCTTTTTATTTCTTTCTTTGCCTCATTGCCCTGTGTAATGCTTTAAGGACTGTTGTAATACCTCAGTTTACAAATGCTTCAGTTTGAGAACAGAAACATCTGGCAAAATTTTGTTTCTGTTTGCAAATTTTGTTCCCACATCAGATGATTAACATGAATGTGGTCATTTTCCCCATAATTTTAAAATATGAATACAGTTTGCAAACTTCATTTGTTTTACAATTCTGAGGAAGATGATCACATTTCATGTAGGGAAGATGGCCACAGTTGAGTTAGTCACCCAATGCAAAGTTCACGAACAGAAGCAAAATTTTGCAAACTGCTTCTGTTCATAAATCAAATTGCTCACAAAAGAATCATTTGTGAACCAAGGTATTACTGTATATTGAACAAGAGTGGTGGTAGTAGACATTGCTCTTTTGCTACAGACTTTAGAGAGAAATCTTTCAGTAGAAATGAGCCCTACTTGATCATAATGTCTAGTCTTTTTGATAATTTCCTGAGTTATGTTTGGCAGTATCTTACTGAGGAATTTTGCATCTATGTTTATTAAAGAGCTTGGCTTGTAGTTCTTCTTTTTGGTTGGGTCCTTTCTGGTTTTGGAATCAAGTAATGCTAGCTTCCAGAAAAGATTTTGAAAGTACTCATTCCCTTTTGAGTTCATTAAAGAGTTTGAGACAGATTGACATTAGATTTCCAAAGTTATTATAGAATTTGAGATTGAGCTTTTCTTAATTCATAAGGCTTTTTATTACTTTTTCAATTTAATTGCCTGATTTTGGCTTATTCCCCATTTTATTAGACTTTAGGCCCTCAAAGTAGTTTCCAGTGACCTAGATTTTGCTAGAATCTGTTGTGATTTTTACACTTTTCATTTTTAATTGCATTGACTTGGGTCTTTTCTCTCCTTTTTGGGGGGGGTAAGATAAGCTAGGGATTTATCAATTTTGTTTATTCTTTCAAAGAATTCTTTGATTATTGATTCTTTGTAATTTTTTTGCCGCACTTTCTCTAATATCTGCTCTGGCTTTTATAATCTCCTTCTTGTATTAGTTTTGGATTAGGATTTTCTTGTTTTTCTGAGACATTGAGATATATCATTAGGTTATTTGTTGGCTTACTCTGATGAAGGCATTCATAGCTATAATCTTCACTGTGATAAACTGATTGAAGTAATGTCAATTCTTATCATTTACTTAAACGTGCTTTACGCACTAGCATGTAGTCTTTTGTCAAAAGTGATTTATGCTGCAGAAAATAATGCATATTCTGTTATTTTTTAGGTGAAATACTAGATATCTATTAAGTCCATTTGTACTTAGATTTAATTCAACTCTAATAGGCCTTTGTTGATTTTTTTTTTTTTTTTTTGGTCCTGTTGATCTATTTGGAACAACAGAGAATTTAGGTCCCTCATTATTATCAGTATTCACCTGATTTCCTTGTTGTCACTGTTCAGTAATGTTTGTTTTATAAAGTTGGGCATGTAGGTGTTTGATGTGTTTATGTTTATAATTGTTATCTCTTTCCATTGAATTTCTCCTTTAACTGATATGTAATGAACTTCACTGCTTCTGATCAGTTTTGGCTGGAGATCCACTTTTTATAAAGTTTGTAGAGCTACTCCTGCTTTTTTTCTGGGTTCCTGTTGCATCAGATGTTTTCTGTCCTTTGATTTTTAATCTGTGAATTTCTTTTTGAATTAAATATGTTTCTTGCATACTACATATTACTGGGTTTTCTTTTTTGATCCTGCCAGTCTGTCTTTTGATTGAGGAATGGAGACCATTCACATTTAGAATTATGACTAAAAAGTATTGATGTATTCCTGTCATTTGACTTTTTTTCTTGTTGCTGATTTCCTTATTTTGTTTTGCTTCTACTTAATTGATTGTCCCACCTGGTGTATTCATTCTGTTTGATTTACTGGCCTTGTTGGCTTTACTGTCACTTTCTAAGATACCCTTGAGAATTTTTTGTAGTGCTGCTTTAGTGGTCTTGAAATTCTTGAAGTGTTCTTTGTCATGGGAATAACTTATTTCTCTTTAAATTTTGAAGAATAGTTGTACAGGCTATAATATAATTTTTAATATTCAATATTTCAGTATAATAATAATCCATAATTATAGTATGAAAAATAAGACAACCCAGCTATTGACATACAGAACTAATGTAACTGACAACTATATCTGTACTAATGTAAAAAAAACCAAAACCCATCATTATATAGAGTTAACCACCTAAAGATTAAAAAGCTTACTGGTTATACTATTACATAGACAAAGACATTTGAGCTTGGGAATGGGAGAATAAAGAAAAACAATTCTGGATACTTAAACTATAAAAAATGAGAAGGAAGAGAGGGAAATTAAACAAAGGATCCTGTTAGGGAGTAGTAGGGTATTTATACAATGAGGTAAAAGTAACAGGAAAAATAAATGAGAAAAGAAGATAAAAGAAAAGAAGCATGAAGAAATAGTATGGAGATTTAAATGGAGAAAAAAATTAAAGGAAAAAGGAAAAAGAATTAAGACATAAAGGAAAATAACAAAAGAAAATATCTCCAACTAGAATAAGTTAGTGAAGAAAAGGAAGAGTCCAGAAAAGAAAAATAATCTCTGTCTTTGAATGAGTGCAATTTGAGGGTCTAACAATCCATAGCTTTCTCTGCCTTGCCTTAAGGCTGTGACTTTTTTGAGGTGCCCTCCCCATTCCACAGCCCCCTCTGTTGGCCCAGGTTGTGGCAGTTTCCAAGTCAATATGTGTTCCTGCTTACGCCAGTAAATAGGGCAGGAGTCCAACCTCAGTTCTGTGCCAATGCAGGCTGGAGGGCAATAGCTGAGGTACTCAGTCCTGAGTCTTTCAAACCCACAGTGACTCAAGCTGGGCCTGTCCTCTGGCCATGGGTAGCACGTCATGTGCTTACCCACCTGAAATCAAGCCCCTCAGAAAGTGTCTCTTCAGCCCACCCCCTGTTGGTGGCCATCTCACACCTAGTCACTGTGGGAATGTAACACTGGGAAACTTGAAGTGAAGCCATCACATATGTGTTCTGAGTTCCAGATGCAAATGCTCAGCCCTTTCCCAGACTGTCATCCCATCTTGTGCTCTCTGGCAAGAGGGTGGAGACCTTACTGGGATCCCACTCTGGCTGTTCCGTGCTGTGTGGAAGGGCTCTATTCAAGCAAAACCCCGCTAAAGATCACAACAAGCCCTGGCCCAGGCCACTGCTG
Organism: Petromus typicus; assembly: GCA_004026965.1. Taxonomy (NCBI): domain Eukaryota; kingdom Metazoa; phylum Chordata; class Mammalia; order Rodentia; family Petromuridae; genus Petromus; species Petromus typicus. Next base: position 51,825 of record PVIR01003901.1, on the reverse strand, counting down.
CCCTTTCTTTCCACAACCTGCTCCAGCCCCCACACTCACTCTGCTTCTGCAGAGTCAAGCTCCTTCCCCATGAGCTGTGAGCCTGAGGCCAGGAAGAAATTCCAGATAATTGCATTCTCACTTGTGTGTTGGAGTCTGTTTGTTCCGCTTCTCTGTAGCTTTTAATTTTCCTGTGAGTTCCTTCCTGATTGCTTGGGATCTCCTCTCTCCTTCCCTTCTCCCCTGTGCCGCTCTTTCCCTGTTACTTGCCAGTGTCTGAGTTCCAAATCTTGGATAGGCCTAATTGATGCGCTCACCGATGCTCCATTTTTCACTCTCTTGTCTTTGCTCAATTTTAAACTCTGTTTTCCATTTTTTTCCTGCTGAAAATAATACTGATTTTGTACCATTTAAGAAGTGTGTGAGTATCTGTGATTGTCCCATGCATAAGTCTTTACCTACGTGCTTTGCAGAAGAGGATGAGAAGAGAGAAGGAAAATAAATGAATAAACAGCACGAAAACCCCAAAAAACTGAGAGTAAACCCTTGGCTTTTAAAGAGTTTGCTATAAATAAAAATCAGTATTTCCACACTAAGTAGATTTTTTTCCCCAAATATTTGAACCATTCTTATTAGTTGTATTACTTTAGAGAGATTTATCACCTATAATTTAATGGTGGAAAGTGCAACTGATTTACCTATATAAAAATACCTTCAGGAATTAATGACAGAATTCTGAGAGAAACACTATATTCCCAAGAAAAGAACTAGACAAATATGTTTATTTTTACATTAACTTATGGGCCTTTTCATGCCTCTACAAGGATACCTTTGTAGAGAATTATACAATCAGTCCTTTAGGCTATATAAGGAATAGTTTTCCTTCTTTCTTTTCTTTCTGAGTCAGAATAACAGATCTAAAGAGTTTGGGATTTGCATTCACGTGTACTTGTGTTAAAAATCTTAATTGTGCAGACACAGTAGCCGTGTGGTGTTAGGCAATATGTTTCATCTTTCTGGAGTTCTAGTCCATATCTATAACTGAGGAGAGCACTTCCCCCAGATGGGAAGGCTGTTAAAATTCAGTCAGCAATGTTCCTGTATTTAGCAAACTGCCCAGACTGTGTTGGCATGAACATGACCGTCTTGTGCCTTCCTTCCACTCACATGCAGGAAGTTCTATGATTAGTGGTTGGAACTGTTTTCCCAGGGTGGAAGTATAGGCCTATCTGATGATGAGTGACATTTTTCCATGCTTGATGAACCAAGGAGCCCATCTATATGGGAATCCAATCTGCTATTCTGTTCATCCATCCATCAGTTTATCCTTTAATTATTTGTTAAAGCAATAAATGTAGAGTTCTAGCAATTTGTTATCGGGATGAATCCTTTGGGACTATGATATTCACACCCTCTTCCAAAGCTAGGCTTCAGTTTTCTGTAGTGATAATGGTGAATGTTTTCTTGGTATCTGTACACTTATTGGATCAAAGGACAATTTTATCCACCAGAGGTTAGATTATCTGCATATAGGTAAATCATTATATATGTGTATATATATATATATATAGGTACATATGTGTATATAAAATTTATTTATATTATATGAAGATAAGATCTTTACATAGATGGGCTATTATTTATGCATATAAGCACATGCATATGAAGAGTGTAGGAAAGGGCTATATTCTGGAGTGCAACCTACTAGAATGGCACTGAGCCTTTGCTCCCATAAAAAGCATTTCAACTCTATATAAAGCAGTTCAGTTCAGGTGATATTTCCTGTTGGATGGAAAGAAAATAAACTGTGAAATACAAAGTGCCTCCTGACTTAGAAGTGCAAATAAACTGTGAGGCAGAATGAGAGTAAGTCTATGGCAAGTATAATTATGAAACAAATGGCCCTTCCATCCTAAAGACTGCAACCTGGATGGAAAGAAGATAAATAATCACTGGAAAACCAAGAGATGACACAAATAACATTAAACAAGTATAGATGAAATGTATTGGAATTCAGAGGAGATGGGATATAGTTACAGTGAGTCAAAGTTTATGTAAATGAGCTTCATGACTTGAGTGTTGCAATACAGGTGATGTTTGGGGAGAAGGATATTCTATGAGATTTCTTTTACCCCTTTAAATATTGAGTCCTTTAAAAATATTACTTATTATTATCTAAATTATTAAAAGAATGCATATTGATGGAAGAAAGTAAAATTAAGAAAATGTACAATTTTACCTTTAATAAATAAATATTAGAATAAGTGTGTAGATTCTTTCTAATTCTTTGTGCTAATGAATGTTAACATTGAGATCATTTAATACATACTTCAATCTGATGACATAAATAGGACATAAACAAAATTGGGAAATTTAAAAAAAAGCAAGAAAAAACCTACTCCTGCCCGGGGATTTAGCTCGGTGGTTCCAGTGCTTGTCTTGCAAGCGCAAGGACCCGGTTTCGATTCCCCAGTAATCACATACAATACTGGGCATGCACTCACGCCCAGCAGCAATCAGTACCACATACCACCGTGTCGGGCGTGGTGGCTCACGCCTGTAATCCCAGCACTCGGGAGGCAGAGGCAGGAGGATTGCTATGATGTGAGTTTGAGGCTGAGCTCAGGGCCAGCCTGAACTACAAAGCGAGACCCTGTCTCAAAAAGGAAATAAAAAAGAAAAAAACCTACTCCTAATTGCCACACTCAGACGTATCAGTCATATTTTGAATAATAAGCAACATTATACTCTGTAGAATTTAATATTGCCCATTATTATATCCTCATCTTATTTCTCCATCATTGAAAACTTTACATGTGTTACTGCTTTGGCAAACACAATTTCAGTTAGATAAAATTTTATATAGCATTATTTAAAAAATATTTTAGTCATTTTATTAGACAATTAAGTGATCTTGGAAAATATGAATTTTCTACAGCTAGTCTACTACATCCATATGAAAAATAATATCACTAGTTATTTGTTTTGCTCTTTTTTTACTAGTATAAATACTATTGTGATTAATATCTGCTATGAACTTTTAGTCTCCTCTCTGCTTTTTAATGAATTTTGATTATTTTATTTATTGTTTAATGTCCTTCTAGAAAGTTTGTTCTGATTTATACTCTTAAGAAAAGGGAATGAACTTTTAGTCTCCTCTCTGCTTTTTAATGAATTTTGATTATTTTATTTATTGTTTAATGTCCTTCTAGAAAGTTTGTTCTGATTTATACTCTTAAGAAAAGGGAATAAAAGTATTTTGTCACTTTCATACCAATATCAGGTGGCTTTTTTTCTAAATAGTGTTCTCTTTTATCATTTATGTTATTTTATCCATAAGAACAAACGTTACCTAGTCTCAGAAAAGAACTAGTCATTCTTTAGGGTTTAGAAACTAAGTATAAATAAAAATAGAAATGCCTTTGGCCACATTTAAATATGTATACTACTTTGTGGAAGTGTCTATATTCTTTAAAAATCTGAAGGCTGAACTGCTGAACAGCGTGGTAGTTGACGGTGTCACTTCCATGACGGTTCTCATCCTGGTGCTGCTGCGACACACCAGCAGAGTCAGTTTGGGGAACATACACAATTGATCAAAATTTCGGTTTCCTTGTCTGTAAAATGAGTGGTAGGGAGGAGGTTGTGTAAGGTTGTCATAGAAGATGCCAGATTAGCCAAGCATAGAGGAACATGCTTATAATCTCAGGAGGCAGGATAATCAAAATTTCCAGCCTAGCCTGGGCAATTTAGTATAAGCAAAACTCTGTCTCAAAATTTAAAAAGGAGTTGGGACATAGCTCAGTTTAGTCAGCCGGTGTTCAATCTCTAATTCCACCACCACCACTATCACGTCAAAAAACAAACAAAAAAGCCACAGAAAGCCAAGCCAAGCATATAAGTACTTGGTAGGTAGACAGAACTGTAAAATGTGTACTGTGTAACTTTCACCAGGTGATCGTACTGCTATGCCAAGACCTGAGGTCTCTGACTTAATCACCATTGTGATAACTCTGCTCTGTTGTGAGAAGGAGCAGCCCCAAGGATCGAGGACCAGTCTTATATTGGGGGCTCAGTGGGACCGGAGGGCTCAGTGGGACATTCTTTCCTCGGACTGGATAGTGTGGCCACACATCCTGAGAGATGCTGAAGGCAGAAATGCCACTCACTTCTATGGTTCTGTACTCCTCTGTTTTTCTTGGCAACTTTAAATCCTATTTAATGTGCCCATCGAGTCTCAGTTCAGCATTCTCACTGTCTCAGCAGTTTTTTGACAGTGCCTGTCGTGTAGAAGAAATAGCTTTAAGCTTCATTTCTTATGCAGCTAAATCAGTTCAGTAATTATGATGAAAGATCCTAACAAACTAGTGGGCATTTTGTAAAACGAAGTGAAACCATATACATTAAAAGGAAGGATATCGTTTTTGATTCGTTCAGAACGGTTCCTAAGGAATACGTGTGCTTGGGGAGGCACATCTGCTCAGAGGTTGGACTTCAGTAGGACGTCACTGTTCTCCTGTCCTACCCTGCCCTGTGTGTGATTAGATCTTCCATTTCTGCCAGTGCTAATATAACACTATAAAAGCAAAACATTGTGAAAGAGAATGTAATGTCCTCTATGTTGAAACTGAACTCCCTTAAGCCAGAGGTTTGGAGGGTATCCGAGAGATGTGAAGTATCACTGTTTTCCTCAGATTTAAAGTATCTTGTAATGTTCTTCTAAATTCATTCTGGTACCTCAAGATGTCTTGGTGACAGTTTGGGAACCAGGCCCTACTCCGTCTCTGGGTCTTGACTCCGCTTCGTTTCTGTTCTCTCGTGGCCAGCTGTCTCCCCTGGTGCACTAGTTCCTGTTTTCGTGTGTTCCTCGGTTGGTTCCAGCTGTCTGGTTTCCTTCTGCTTTGAACCTGGCCATTCTCTACTCGGTCACCCTCAGGCAGCAGTAGTCTCAGTAGCTGCTCCTGGAGCTTTGCAGACCTTAGGGCCTAGACTGCCTCCCATTGGCGCCGATGTAGTTTGGTAGCTGCTGTAGGTCAGTCCATTTGCTCTGAATCCTACAGGTCTTCAGTTCCGAGCTCCAGACAGTTACCAACTTTTCCCTTGTAGGCTGTCTTCACCGCTCGGCACTAGGTGTGTCTCCTCTGTGGGCTGTGACACGTCCTCCATACCAGACCTCCTCGCTCAGCAGGGACCACTGTCCAGCCCACATTTCATTGGCCCTGTTGTTGGCTGTCAGCCCAGCAAATGCACTGGGAAGAAATGAATGGTTGACCGGGGGCTCTCGATTAGACTGGTTGATTTTCGCATCCCAGGTTTGCCGCTTCTTGCTTACCCGAAGTGCATTACTTCATGTGAGAATCTAGGGAGAAAATAGTGCCCCTTGGCACCATATCTGACATACACTTCACAGTTGTTAACTGCTGCTATTATGCTGACAGGAACCTTGAAATATTAGGTATTTAATTTTTGTGAGAAATAAAGCAACAAAGCACTAATTTAAAAAAATTAAATGCATGTGTCTCCAGAGGATATACATATAAACTTATGATTTCAAAGAAATTGTAACTGTGATGGTACAAATGCTATTTTATCCATGTTAGTGATGATAAAACTGAGGCTCAGGGAGAGAGTATGTGAAGTGCTGAAGGTAATCCAGTGTTCGTACTCCTTAAGAGCTCTTTTGCTGCCTTGCATATTTCAAGAGTTAAAAGTGGAAGAGGAAGTAAGAAAGAAAGGAGAAAAAAGGAAAGGTTTGTTTTTCTTTTTGATTTTTCTACGCAATTAAAATTTGCCATTTCTGTCGTGTCTAATTCCTTTAAATGTTATGGTAGTTCTAACTACTGTATTAGTCACAACAATGGAAAAGAATGTCTATGCTTTGTTATTAGAAATCATTTTTAGAGATTTTGTGGCCTTAATTGAACAACATATCATCAATATTGTATTTATAAATACTGTATTTATAATAACAAATATAATATGAAGTTTTATTTCCAGTGGTTAGAAAAATGATTCTGGAAGACAAAGGACAGACTTTTCTTTCCTCCTCCTCTCCTGCTTTCCAGATGTTCACATGCCTAACCCTTTCACCCAGGATAGCCCTGGTGCTGCCCAACCACTTTCTGGGCACAGCGGCATGGAAATACATCATCAGGGTATAATTTTGTACAGAGCACAGAGAACATGCTATTATAAAATGGAGTCTCCGCGAAATAGCCTGGCTGTAGACTGTGTTTTTATCTCCACTTTAAAATGCACATGAAGTGATGCCTCCTTTCAGGTCTGTGGAAAGTTTGCTGGTTCCATGGCTGCTTGGCGATTTTCATGCCAGGTAGCAGGTGACTAGCAACCAGCAGTCAGGTAGCAGCAGGAATAAGTTACTCGGACGGTGACGGTGGGATGTTATAGTATTGAGCCACTATAACGACAGGTGTTATTTGACTGTCTGATAGTGATTAACTGAGAAAGTGTGGCAGTCATGGCTGGCCAGGTGACAAATCTGATTAACCAGGGGTAGGTTTCTTGGTGCAAGTAAGCCCAGTGGTGCTTTTCCAGTGAAGCAGCATGGACAGTGGCAGCCACTTTAGTTTAAGTATCAGGACCATCTCCTGTGGTTGAGTATGATGTAGGAAAGTAAGGAAGGACCCTGACATTCCCAGTAATTATTTTTTTTTTTAATTCAAGTCTTTATTGGTACATTAGAATACACAACCTCATCACATGATCTGAGAGATTGTAACAGGATATGACACAACTCTCTTAGGCAGATTGTCTCCTTTTCTGTTTTGGTGTTATATTTGTTTCCTATGTTGCATGCCAAATTGTCCTAAACTTAACAATCTAAAAAACATTTGCTTAATATCTGATAATTTTACAAGTTGGAAGTTAAGGTGTGTCTTTTCTGGGCTTTTTGCGCCTGGTCTTCTAGACTGAAATCAACATATTTCTCGGGCTGTGTTCTCAGCTGGAGGCCTGATCGGGAAGATCTGCTTCTACTTTTCCCTAGTTTGTTAGCTGAATTTCTTTCCTGTGGTTGTGAGGTTCATGGCTGCTTACGGCTTCAGCAGGGAAGAGTATGTGGATGTCCCCGCTGCTTTGGGTTCTTCCCTTTGTTTTTGAAGTGCCACTGAACTAGGTACCTTTGATTCAGGGGAATCTCTTCTGATCACCCCTGGGGAACGGGGGAGATGCGCAAAGGCATGACTCCGTGGGTCACCTTAGACTGTTCCCACTGGACATATGTCATGGGTTTTGGAGGCAGACAGCAGAAAATATGGCTTTTAAAAAATTTTTAATTTAAAAAAGAATTCATTTATTTATTTATTTATTTTGTGGTACCAGGGATCAAACTTTCAACGTTGTGCTTGTGAGGGAAGTACGGTGCCACTGAACTCCATCTCCAGCCCCCTCAAAAGAATATTATTAGATTGAAAACTAAAGGATGGAATGGAATGTATCTAAATTTATGCTTTTTTTTTTTTCTTAGTTTTTTTTTGAGACAGGGTCTCACTTTGTGGTTCAGGCTGGCCCTGAGCTCAGCCTCCAACTCACATCACAATCCTCCTGCCTCTGCCTCCTGAGTGCTGGGATTACAGGCGTGAGCCACCACGCCCGGCACTGTGGTATGTGGTACTGGTTGCTGCTGGGCGTGAGTCTCCACACCCAGTATTGTTATGTGGTTACCGGGGAATCGAACCCGGGCCCTTGCGCTTGCAAGACAAGCGCCGGAACCACTGAGCTAACTCCCCGGCCCCTGTGCTTTTTTTTTTTTTTAAGACTTGTGTCTTTAAAGAAATGTGTTTTATCTCAAAGAATGTGTATTTAATGCTTTTTCCTTGAATCCTTCCTGCTTTGGACTACCGAGACATTAGACTTCCCTGATTTTCCTGTCTCTTCCTTCGTTCTTTCATTTGTACTTCCTTCTATGTTTGTGAAATGCCACCTCTGAATCTGACAGTTCCCTTTGTCCGCTCGCCTAAAGGGCAGCTAGACCGCTGACTTCCTGAGCACAGTGCCGGGCAAACATGGTCTTCATGTGACTGTTACCCTGCAGAGAAGCCAGCAGTTCTGTTGCGGGCATGTTATCATATGGGTGTTCGCAGAGTGACCTGTGGGTGATAGATCTTAGACCAGTTCACTCTGTAAAATAGACAGGAATTCTTTTTAGCCTGTAGGAGACGTGCCAGTTCCTTTCATTCTGGATGATTTTTATGTTCAGTAGCAGTATTATGTACTCTTAGATACATGTGCTCATTTACACTTCCCCTTAGACAACAGGAGGGTTTAAAACAGCTTAAAAAGATGCCTTTCAATTCAGAACAAAAGCAGAATTACAACAGTGCAAGAAAAAGGAGGAAAAGGGAAAATAAATGAAAGAAAGCAATATAGAGTTAGGGAAGGATATAATTTCTACCAGTTACAGTAATGTAACTGTACACGTGACTGCATTCATGATTGGTGGCCATCAACAGGAGGAACAGCCCTGCTAAGCACTGATCTTTCCCCTGTGGGTATCCAGCTGTGATGAATGTATCACCATGGTATGATATAATGAGAAATTCTGTGTTCTTCTTTTTTCAGTTTTTTTGAAATAAGTTCTTGCTTTGTAGTTCAGACTGGCCCTGAACTCACTATGGAGCCCAGGTTAGCCTTGAACTCACAGCAATCCTCCTGCCTCTGCCTCCTGAGTGCTGGGATTACAGGTGTGAGCCACCACAGCTGACACTGTGGTTTGTGGTTCCTGGGGATCAAACTCAGGACCTTGCCTTGCCAAGCAGACACCGGAATCACTGAGTTAAATCCCTGGTCCAATTCTGTGTTCTTTTTGAAGCTCACAGCTACCGTGTTCCACCATCCTTTCTCATTCTGCAACAGGGGACCAAATGGAACTTCAGTACAAGAATTTCTGTGCTTAAAAGATGTGGTGTAATCACTTGACTTTCTGACCGAGTATATGAGCTAGTTCAGTCAGACCCAAATTTAACACAGTGTTTATGAGTCTTTTAAAATGTATTGCTCTGCCTTCTAAAAGTTTAAGCATCTTTTAAAGTTTTGTTTTCCATTTCTTAAATTCTGTTGTGAGCTAGGTGTGGTGAGACAGACAGCCTGTGGCCCTAGTACTCAGGAAAGTGGGCAGAAGGACTGAAAGTTTGAACCTAGCTCGGGCAACTTAGCGAGAACTTGCCTTGGAAAGTTACATACATACATACATGCATGCATGCATGCATACATACATACATACATGCATGCATGCATAGGAAGGCCAGGATGTTTACTATGAAGATCCTGGGTTCAGTTTCTGGGACACACCCCCCCTACCAAAAAACCCCCTGCCTTACCCAAAAAAGTTGTTTTATTTTTCAACTATAATGTTGTAATATTAAAAATGAGCACAGGCAGCAGTAATTATTCTGCCATGATTCTCTCAATAGCCTTAAAAAAAATCCTCACTTTAGTTTATTTGAAAGAAGGAATTCTAGCTTGCCATGTGTATCATATTATAATTATTTCTTTCAAGGTTCTCCCCCACCCCAATTATTTTTATTGATAACATCTGGGCACACTTTTAAAAAAATTATTTCCAGTACAATATAAAATGTTGGAAGTCAGTGGAGCCTTCTTGGAGAAAGTGGGTAATCAAAATTCACTCTAGGAGACTTGCAGAGCTTAAAAGAACATCTGTCTCATTAAAGGAACTGTTCTCCACTGAGAGGGAAGAAAAGGGAGAACCTGGGGCCCGTGCGAGGATTACAGATAAAAGTCATGGGTGACCTATAAAGCAAGGGTCTAGGTGACTGAGGCTCCGGGCCTCTAAGGCCCTAACCCAGTTATTCCTGATTTTAAACCAAAATTAAATTCTCTGTCAGTGTTATACAGAAGCATTGAAGTAAGAATACAGGTGGGATCTCACTTTCCTCATTTGTAAAATAGGGACAGGAGCCCCGCCCGCCTCATAAGCTGCTTGCAAGGACTATATGGTGAGTATATTCAGTCAGGAGAGCATGGTGCAAGGGATGTGGCCAAGCCCAGCTGGCTATTATGTGTGCATATGTGACGCCTACATTAGTTTGGAACATAGAGGTATAGAAATAATACACTCAACATGGTTTCCTTCATCCTTTAAATTTAAAAGCTAACATTTGGCTAAAAGGTTGTATTTTTCTGTATTGACTTGTGCTTGATTTTGCTTTTATGTTGTTATTCTGATATTGAAGTTAATAGTTTGATAATTTATTAGTTACTATAGTGATAGATACTTAGAAATAAGGAGGGAAAGTAAAAGAAGGAATACTTTTTCAATTTTTCTCTTTTCTTAAGGCAGTCATTATTGTTCTTTTATTGATAATAAGTATGAAAAAATAAGCTTAAATATGCATCTAAAGACTTTAAGAGGGGTATACTTTTATACCTTTTTACTTCTAGGAATGTAAGAAGAATGTGTGCAAAGATGTGTGTTTATGTATCTATAAATACATATGTATACATACATGCAAGGCACAAATTGGATTCTAAAAATGGAATTATAAATAGTTTTTGTTGTAGATTCTGTTTTTCAAATGTTTCATGGTCTGGATTTATTGTGCTCATATCATAAAATAATAATAAATACTTATGTTTTTTAAATGAAACAGGTAAAAAAGCTGAAAAAAATTATGAAGATGCATTGACTATAATTACACAGAGAGTCTGAAGGGTCCTTGGGCCAGCACCCACCTCTGAAGTGGCTGGCTTCTCTGTTGTGAGTCAGTGCAGCCAGTTACAGAGGTGCCCTTAGTGTCCCTCTGATCTCTGTACTCTGACTGTTTTGCTTTCAGTTTGTAAGATCGTTTCCCTTAAGTTCTGAGAGTGAGGTGGTAAGGTTAAATTCCATTCTCTAGGATGGGATTAGCCAGAGAGTTAAAACAGTCATTTTTAAGAAGTGAAACCCAGAAGTACAGTCTCAACACATAAAATAAAACAAGCTTTTCCCTCCTACGTTTTTACTGAAGAAAACAAGTAAAAAGAGAGAAATACAAGTCTTTTCTGCATGTCTTTGTTAGGTGTCTTCTATGTAAGGTTCATCATGATGCTTCTCTTGAGAAGCATGCCAGTCCAAGGAAGAAAGAGGCGGTGACTTATTCTCATAAGCAGCATTGATCTTGGAATTTGTAGAGCACAGTTATTACATTTGTGTGCAGTGGTACCTAGTTGAAAAATGGGAAAGACAGCCACATAAGAAGGCATTGAGAAATATATTATAATTAAGCAAGGCTTGGGGGTATGCAGTTCCTGGTGGAAGCTTGCTTTCTGCTGGAAAAAGCTTTCTTTTGAGAAGCTGGAATCCTTTCTGGGGAGAAATACAATGAAGAACAAAAGTGTAGTGTATCTTTTCCCCCCACATCTTTGCCAAATGTAAAAGATGGTTCTTATCCGGCTTGGACATGTCTAGTAACTGTCATCTTTCCTGTGGAGGAATATAGCAGGTACCAAACTTCTTAGCCATTTTCTCCACCATCAATATTTCCTCCTTCTATAACCGACAGAATGCTCACTTTGATCTGCCTAATCAGTAACTCGAATGGATCGCCAGAGCCAGAGAAGGGAAACAGAAATATCCTAATTTCTCATCCTTTCAAAAGTCAGATTTTATTTCTTCCTTCAGTCCCATAATTTCACTATGCTTACTTTGGTCCAGCCAAAATGGGTCTATCTGCTGATTTACACTGTTTATTATATGGCTTTGTAATATCTAATGCTTAAAACTGATATATTTACTGAAATAGGGTATAATACCTTTCATGAATATTTTTGTAGAATTTTGATGTGAAGAATTTTTAGAATAAAATATGTATACATGTCATGGAAGATTGATGTTGATTTTTATTTGTTCCACAAATGAAACCTTTCTGTTTTTGACCTAGGGTTGGCATAAAATGTAGTAAATAATAGTTTTGGAATCCTGTACTTAAACCTACCAGCTGCTCTTAAAGTCTGTATTTTCCATGTGGCATTGTCTGGTAAAAAACAAAACAAAACAAACCACCTTTCTTGTCACAAGAGTTCAACATGTTAGTTACGTAAACATGGATATGCAGCTAAGTAGATATGTGGAGTCCTAAAACACCTATCAGAAAAATAGAAAGACAGTACAGTGTCCTTTAGGACAAGGGAGTTTATTCCTATGCTTGAGTAAAAGAGAAGCAGTGTGTCAGGGAGAGAAAATTCTAAGGCTGTGTCAAATAAAAGGAAGAGGAGCAGAAGCCTTATGGTGTCACTCATAGCTGGCTGTTTGGCTGGTTGGATGGGTAGAATGATGCTTAGAGAGATGGATATGTAGATAGTACCTATAATATATGAGATGAATTTCTAGATCAGAGAATATGAGGGAAAATCTAGACTTGAACATTGACTTCCGTTAGAACAGATGAGTCAATTGATGTCAGTTTTATTTTTTTAATGTAGAAAATAGCAAAAATGGCCTTAGTTAAGCTGCTGTGCCAAAGCATAAATGACAGATGCTTGTGATGGAGTCCTTACACAGTGCCTGCTAAATCTCTGTGGCTCATTCCTGTGTCAGAACTTCCCAAAGCAGATAGCTGACCTTCTCTGGGTTGACCAGTTGCTCCATCCATCTGAGGTCAGTTCTTTCCCTTATTGGTACAATCCCAAGGGAGACTAGATTAGCATCTTGTAAACTGAAAGAAGCCCTTCTCATCCGGAGGATGAAGAAGAAGGACACAGTGTCCTGGTGACATTTACAGTGGAATCTCTCACTCTTCCCTTTACACATAGTTGGAGGAATGAAAAAACTGTGATGCTAAGGTATTATCTTCAGTAAGAGCCTTACAACTAAATTGTAGTAGCTGGTTCAAATTTAGACTGCTAACTTCTAAAGTGTTTGAAAGCTTGAACATGTGAACACTACTTCCATTTACAAAATTTCAATGCTTTCCAAATCTCAAGTGTCTAAAGGTAGGTTTTATTGTGAAAGGAGAAACACCTTTAAATTATCCTTTGCTCAATAAGTAAAGAGGTCCTTGTCTCCTAATAAATCTGCTTCAAAAAATTATCAGGAGGCTGGGGATTTAGCTCAGAGGTTTCAATGCCTGTCTTGCAAGTGTAAAGACTTGAGTTCGATCCCTGGTAACCACATACAACGATACTGAGTGTGGAGACTCACGCCCACCAGCATTCAGGAGTACATACCACAGTGCCGGGCATGGTGGCTCATGTCTGTAATCCCAGCACTCGGGAGGCAGAGGCTGGAGGATTGCTGTGAATTTGAGGATGAACTCAGGGCCTGACTGAACTACAAAGCAAGACCCTGTCTCAAGAAAAAAAAAATCATGAAAAGATAATCAAAGTTGTGTGTCCTATGTCTGGGTCAGGTATCAGATGTTTGCATTTGTAAAAAAACAATATAATAATTGGAATTGCCTTTTAGGAATGAATATTCTTGGCAGAGTTCAAGTTCCTGAGTCCAAGGCTTGTGGAATGATATTCTAGTCACCTTTGTGCTGGAGAAGGTCAGAGCAGAGAGACCTGGCCTTCTGGGTGGTCAGAGCTAGGGTGTGTTTGGAAAGAAGTTGTGTTTTTCTTTCCATTTTCTCTGCTATTAAGTATTTAAAAGCTGTGGTTTTCCTCTGAAGACCAGAAACTTTCCCTTCTGTCTTCACAGTGCTCAGGGGTTAGAACCACCAGTGGCTCAGGCATGACAAGTCTCCAGAGAATGACTCAGGGTTGTTCTGCACACATTGCTGTCAGTCCTGGTTTGTCTCTGCTCTTGCTTGGGTGGATCTAGGCTATTAGTCATAAGATAATATGTTACTGGGGACATTTATGTTTGTGGTTGCACTTTGATCAAAGTCTTAATTAAGATTTAGTCCTGTTTCAGATATGGCATTATCCTTTCTTCCTCATTCTTAAAGTGTTATGATCAATGGAATCATTAACATTTCAAAATCTACTTTGACTTTTGTGAGGAATGACCTACACTATGATCTTGTTTTTTCTCCTTTTGCTTTTTATTGTGCAGGGGATTGAACCCAGGGGCTCAAGGAGATGACACAAGTGCTCTACCCTGAGTCCCTGTTCCCTGGTGGGTGAGCTACATTGCAACACTAGAAAATGTATAAACTTTCACAGAGATTGTTTTAATTTTCATTCTAGATTTTTCAGTCACATAATTAAAATAGCTGAGTCCATTTTGTATCAGTGTAGGGTTCCTTTATAATTTTTAATATGTCTTTTAATCTTAAGGTAGCCGTTAAAATATCACTCTAAAATTTGTCCTTACATAAAAATACATATTTGATATAGTACACTTATGTGTTATACTTGCTGTTTCTCAATACCTTATATATAAAAACTTTTTAACTTAAAAAGCTCATTCTAGCAGAGGCCTAGAAAAGAAATGGAAGTTTTTGAAGTACTTTGATAGCTGGTTATCAACTCTTAATAGTGTTGTTGCTGCGAAGCACTTTATTTTGCTGACTGTAAAGTCAAGCCCAAGAAAAATATTTAAATATGAAAATATTCTACCACAAAATGATTGGAATGTGTACTTTTATTAGATAATTTTTTGAGGCAACCATTTTGACATGTTGGGTTGATGTTAAAAAAGAACAGATAAGCATAGGCTGAAATTACAGAGATGATAGCCTTCATTATTCTGAATCATTATATGTCTTCACTTGGAAGTTTTCTCCTAGTAAAAAGAGTGCATGGCTTAAAGCAACTTTCAAAAGAAAATTATCATGGCTCAGTGATGGATGTATGATTAACAAAGTAGGATTTTACTGTTTTATGCAGCATGTCACACCAGAATGGGACCAGTTAACGCTCTACTATCGACTGCCATAGAAAGCTGATAACAGGTTAGCACTGGTTAATCCTAGAGTCCCAGGGATTCAAGAGCCCAGGAAACTTTCTGTCTTGTTATAGAATCTGATGCACTTTTTTTGTGCTACAACCCTTGCTAATTTGACTCTTCTGAGATACCTCCCTTCTTGTCTAAAACTGTTACTATTTTTGATAACAGAGCTTCTAACAGAAGCCATATCCTTAAATGAGAACAAGTACTACTGAGTTTTCTACTTTTTGTTTCTAAAGAATTTGCAGTTGTGCAAGTATATTTGTGATGGCTGCTTTAAAATCTTGTCAGTAATTCCATTTTCGTTTAGCTCAGTGTTAGTGTTAGTTGGTTAGCACCATGTTGCGATTTTTCTGGATTTTAGGTGATTTTTTCACTGTACTCTAGATAATCTGGCTTTCTTGTGAGGAGATTCAGAGTCCTATCTAAATCTTTACTTTTGGAAAACAACCATCCCTTCTAGGTTTAGTACTAAGTAGGTCCTTGCCTAATTTTGTTGACTGTACTTCCAGTAACAATTACTTTTTCAGAGATTATGTTGTGTTTTTTTGGCCTGCTTGGTTTATACAGGGCCAGGAGGTCTGCTGTTGATTCCTGCTGAAGCTGTCTGTGGGTTAGGAGTTGCCAGGTGAGGAGTTTCCCTGGAAAAGGGCCTCATGATACCTGATGCCTCCAGTTTGATAGGGCAGGACGAACAGATTTCCTGGCGATAGGTGTTGGTGAACCTGGTCCACCAGTAATACTTTAAGAACAATACTTGTTAGGGCCGGGGATTTAGCTCAGTGGTTCCGGCGCCTGTCTTGCAAGCGCAAGGACCCGGGTTTGATCCCCGGTAACCACATACCTGTACTGGGTGTGGAGACTCACGCCCAGCAGCAACCAGTACCACATACCACAGTGCCGGGCATGGTGGCTCACGCCTGTAATCCCAGCACTCGGGAGGCAGAGGCAGGAGGATTGCTGTGATCAGTTTGAGGCTGAGCTCAGGGCCAGCCTAAACTCCAAAGCGAGACCCTGTCTCAAAAAACCTAAAAAAAAAGAACAATACTTGTTAGTTCGGAACAGTTCGGGATCCCCACTGATGATATCATTCATCGAGGGGGAAAGGTTTTGACCCATTGAGGAGGGACAGTGCTTTCTCTCTGTTGCCTTTGGCCACGCATTGCACCAGGCCTCACAATCCATCTCCCTTGCTAGTGCTGCTGACTAGCCTGGTAGTGTTGGAAGCTTCATGTTGGATCTGGGAATGGGGCGCGGGGGTTGAGACACCTGTCCCTGTGGTGCTTCTTTAGTCCTGAGTCCCTACCAGTTCATCTTCCTCTTTCTACATCTAAGAGTCATCTCCCTTTCCCTTTTGGGATTTTTCCAGAGCTTGTACTTAACTGGGAAGATCAGAGAGAATGTATTTTATACTGTGTTGTCTAGACTGTAACTATTTTTAGGAGATGAGAACCTCTCAGACTACCCATAATATAAAAACTGTGTTTGGTTAGTGTCTTTATTTCACCAGAAAGTATTCACTGTCTTTACATTTCTACCTCTCATAGTTGGTTGTAAACAAATCTGAAATATAATCAACCCTGTTCCTTCCCCTCTCCTTTTTCAACTCTGTAATTCTGCTGCCGCCACGGGCTTCAGTGACTGGAAGCCCCTCATGTCTCTAGAATGCAGAACAAGAGTGAGATGAAAGCCGCACTTTTGGTTTGCTACTCTTGTTGCTGTGGGGAAAGTGAGTCAGCATATCCCCAGTCCCTGGGCCACCCCTTCTCCTTTACTTTCCTCCAGATCGCCTCTCACCAGCCTCACCACTCTTAGCTTCCCAAGCCTGGAAGAATGAGACTTCGAAGGACTTATACATCAAACTCAAAAAAAAAAGGAAAGAAATCCAAAGTGTAAGCACCATCTGGCTTTATTTATGCATTATGGCCCATCTCTTTCAGAAACTGTTGAACAGACCCAGGCTTTTACTCCAAAAGCAGTTTATAGGAATAGATTGAAGAAAGAATTTGTTTAAAAGTTTTTGGAACTATAATTAAATTCAATTAACCAAGCGTTCTGTAACTTGAGAAGCCTCAGCACTGAACACATATGAGCAGAAATCTGAAAAATATAGGAAATTGCTGATGGAGTTTTGGATGATCTGTATGAACTTCACTTTCAAGGGAAATATCAAAGATGTTAACAGAAATGTTAAAGAGTAGCGGAAATGTTAAAGAGTACAAGTGGAATTCTTAAATTCTAAGAAGCTTCCAAAGATTCACAAATGAGTGATACTTTCTCATTGTCGGGTATTAAAGTGTAACTTTGTATTAGTGATCTCAGCAGGGTGGGGGAAGCATGGGTAATGCCTGAGAACTGTAACATTTCAAAGTGGAAAAACTTTATTTTTCTCTTAGGTGAATTTATGTCTGACAGGAAGTGCTGTAAAATACTTTCCGGTAGGAGAGTATGTGCAACCCTGGGTAAAATCACAATGGCCTCAAAATGTAAGTGGGGGGGGGGAGTATTTTAAGTGTAAAATTATTTAGTGTGTCAAATATTTACTTTAATTCTGAGTGTAAGGAAAATGCCACATCCTTCACCCTGGCACTTATGACAGTGTCTCATGGAAGGACTGAAAATAGATGGAGAAATTCTGCTGAATACTGACTGGCCTTGGAGACAAGCCCTAGGGGGTGGTAAGCTGAGAAGTCAAGGAACTCCATTCTGCCCCCAGAGATTCTGGAGAGAAACCCAGCACTGCCAGCACTCTGAGGTCCAGGCCATACTTCTGATTCTTAGACCTATAAGATAATAAACAAATATGTGTCTAATACTGTTACTAGAAAAGTGATATAGATACCCATATTATTTTAAGGGTGTTACTATTCTCTAAGTCTCTCTGTAAAAGCATTACAGGGATTTTACCCCTGAAGGACATTTGTCAGGAGATATTTGGGATTTTCACGAGGGTTATAGTGTTTACATCTAGTAGGTAAAGGCCAGGGGTCCTGCTAAAACATCTTTCAGTGGAAAGATAGACTCTCACAAGAAAGAATTATCCAGCTGGAAATGTTGCTAGGGCCAAGGCTGAGTAACCCCCAAATGAGCATGATTTTTGTTCTCAAGCATGCAGGAAATTAAGGCCAACCACACAGTTAGCTATGAACTGTCTGTGTAGTTGAGCCTAGCACTACCACTGGGGTGGCTCTCAGACACATATGGCTACCTAAATTTAAATTTTTAAAAATGAAATAAATGTTAAAATTCAGATTCCCAGTTATACTCTGCTGTTGAAATCCAGAATGCATTCAAATATAAACCACTGGACTCTCTTTTCTACAGTTTTAGGCCATGCTTCAGTGTACTATGTATTTGTTAAAAATTCATGCAGTGTTTAATCTCAAAAGTCTTAAATCTAGCAATACTACTGTTCATGTTGATTTTTTGCTTTGTTTTCCTTATCTACTTAAGTATGGTAATTTTCCATATTGTACCATAAAATTCAGTGGAGTATTTAAAAAACCAAATACCTAAGTGCAAAATAAGTTGCAATTGAATAATCAGACTAATAAATTTCACATTCTGAGGTGCTTTTTTAATGTTCAAAGTCTGATTATCTCTGATACATTTAAGTAGGTATTATAAAAGATATAAAAATACAGTTGAGATATAACTGCATCTCAAAACTATAAATAGTTAAAAACAAGAAGCCTACAAAAGACTTGAAGAAATAGCAAGCATTGGAAGGATGAAGTTCAGTTAAAAAGAAGCTATCGGGGCTGGGAATTTAGCTCAGTGGTTCCAGCATTTGCCTTGCAAGTGCTAGGTCCTTAGTTTGATTCCTGATATTGTTGGGCGTGGTGGCTCCCACCTATAATCCCAGAACTCAGGAGGCAGAGGTGGGAGGATTGCTGGGTTTGAGGCTGAGTTTAGGACTAGTCTGACTACAAAGTGAGACCTTGTCTCAAAAAACTAAAAAAAAAAAAGTAAGAAACTGTCAGTAGTGTTTGTGAAAAGTGGGGTTTGTGAAAAGTAATGCAAGCCATAGAAAATATCAGCAGAGTTTACATCTTTACTGGAAAAGAAACTAAGTACAAGTTAGACTTGAAGCTTTTCATTAGCCTCATAAGCCTGGAATAAATCTAGAAAATCTGTTTCTCTCTCCAGTCTTAACTCAAAGCAGATGCTTTATTAACGGTTTGGAGCAAGGGTAACAGAAGGAAATCACCTTCTCTAAGACCAAGAACTTACCCAGTTTATATCTTTCCTAATAATGAATTTTCTCTCTGGAAGCCTGTTTACGATTTTGGTTATGAAATGGAAAAAGAATGGGTGGGTCAGTGTGGCAAGAGAAGCAAGAAAATGTCCTACGTTGACCAAAGTTTCTGTCCTCATTTTCCACAAGAAAATTGAAGCAGTGCTTGGTTTTGTCATCGCTACTCTATTTCTTAGGAAAACTATTATTATTTTTTTTTAAAGCCAAAACTCTTTCATAGTGAAATTCTCTCTCCCTGACCTTTTCGAGCAGCCCACCTGTTACTGGAGGCTGCGATCCTGTCTTAACAGAGATGGTTGGAGCATATCTAACTCTGAACATGCCCTGCTTAGTGTTTATGTCATGTATATCCCCACCATGATCTCCCAGAGTTAGTCTGTGGCCCTGTACTCTGTGCCCATCCATTGAAGAAATCCCCTCTCTGCCTTCTTTGTTCTCAAACTTATCAGATCAAACCAGATGGGTCTTGTCCAGGCTGGCCCCGGAGAAGGTAGCTTACAGAAAGCTGCCTTCAATTTGCACTGGCTTGTCCTTGATTGTGGGCAGCTGCTCAAAGGGAATTATCTACTAAATTTTGTCTTTCTGGACTTTCTGAAGCTTGGAGGATTTCATCTTTTTCTAGAACACTAGGGTAGCTTAGTAGGCTGTGGTAGCATGTATTGCTAGCTTTCCTGATGCTGGAACAAAATACTCAATACCCACAACTTAAGCAAAGAGAGTTTATTTTAGCCACAGTTGCAGAGACTGCGGTCCATCCTGGGCCGGCTCCAAGGCTAAACATTATGATGAAGCAAAATTGCTCTCTTTATGGTGTCCAGGACGCAAAGCACAGAGAAAGAGCACCCTGGACGAAAGGGCTGGGGGCCTAATGGTCACCAGGTCTGGGCCCCATGACCCTACTGGATACATGCTCAAGTATCCGGATCCATCTCAGCCCAATCAAGATTGATGTTTACTCTTCAGCAACTGTTCTCTGCCTAAGGTATAATAAAATCAAGGACTTCTTTTGTAGCTTATTCATTTCACTCTTACCTCATGATCTTTTTCAAATGCAATAGTTTAAAGTTAAGAAACAAGGAGAAAATAGTCACTTTATTTTCAGCTTTAAGCAGAGAGGTGACTGACCCTGAAGTCTGAGAGCTCATCGAAGAATGCTGGTGGCTTACTTCAGAATTTATTTTGCTAACTGTGGATAACTTGGTGGTGATAGTGGAGTTGGGAGTGCAGTTCCCCTGTTATTTTTCTTTAGCTTGAGAGAACCGGTAAGAGTTTACCCCCAATACCTCCTGCTTATAGCTTTATTCTTTGGGTGTTTCCTGAATGAAGAAAGAAGCACAATGAGGGGATTTATTAAGTGGCCCTGCACTTTGTATTTCACCTATGGGGTCTTATTATTTCTCATGATAGTGCTGAAAGTAGGTCATCTCCATTTGACAGACCAAGAAAGGAAGTGTCTTCAAAAGAGTAACATCCTTTGTCATTGTCGCACAGCTAATAAGGGAAAGAAAAGGTGTCTGAGCTCAGGTTAGTTCTTTTCTCCTATAAAATACAAATACGTACTTTTAAAGCCTTCCAAACAACCTAGTTTAAGAGATTAAAAGAAATTTATATCTGAGGGGCCTCAATCAGTCTTCCCCCTCACTAACTAGGCTCTTGAATGCCCATGTAAATAATGCCTGAAGATTGTCATCCATTTCCTTAATTATAAAAAAGAAACATATTTCTTGGCAAAATTTTTTTTAATATTATATTGAAATTTAAACTATACTGCACTGCCCTTGGCCCCTTACCATCAGTACTATTCATAATTTGCTGTGTATCATTCTAGATTCTTTTTGGTAATGCACATAGTGTAGGGAAATTTTCTAAAAAATGAAATATTGTATACAGTGTAACTTTATTAAATCAATATAGTATATATGTTTTCCCATGTAGGCAGATACAGTAGAAGAAAGTCAGTTTGTATGGTGGCTGCTGTGACTTTGCTTATTTATACTTTCAATGAACATTTGGATTATTTATAATTTTCTATCAATATTTCATTGATCTGTATTCATTTTTGTCTATGCTTCTTCAAATATTTCTAGATGAACTATTAGATTACAGAGAATATTTTAAACTTGGACACATTGCCAAATTGCTCTCCCAAAAAGTGTCAAGTGACACTTGTATCAACACTGTAAAAATGTGCCCATTTATTACACACTATATCACCATTAGCATTCTAAATCGTTTCCAGTCTGCTAGCTATCTTTGTTAAACCTAGAAGAGCACATTTGGCACTGGTTAGTTTTACTTCTGAGTCCAGAGGGGTTGTGAATCTCTCACCCCTGCATCAACAGTCTTAGATGAGGCTGGACCACATCCATGGTCCCATGAATTCAAGGTTCCCCGCCTTGAAGGGAACACTGTACAACTAACGCTTTCCTGAACGGCTTTCAGCTCTTATCTGTCAGGAAACCAGAGAAGAGACTGAAGATTGTCTCTCCTAGCCCTGCTGGTCTTGGTCAGTCTCTTCTTCAGTCTCTCGATTTCTCTCTTTCTCATCCCACTTTAGTGCATTATAATTGGTGTATGACAAACTGCATATAACACACAACTATATATATACATGTATTTATCTATGAAAGCATTGTCTTAATCAAGGTAACCAAGTTTTCCCTCACCTGAAAATTTTTCTAGTGCCTCTTTGTGGCAAATCCTTTTTTTTTTTCATTCCTGCCCCAGGCAACCAGTTATTTGCCTTCTGTCTAAAATCTTATATAAATGGACCCACATATACTGTAGCATTTTCCAAGATGTAACATTATTCCAAGATTCACCATATCATCACATGTATCATTGCTGAGTAGTATTCCATCTTCTAAATATACTACTTTATTTTCATGTATTCATGTGCTGATTGGCTTTTGACATGTTCATTAAACTACTGTGAGCACTCCGATACATATTTTTGTGTGAATGTATATGTACATGAACCTTCATGGAACAAAGAGTTTTTCCATCCCTAAAACCAGTTCTGCTTCCATTGAAGAAAAATTATAATTACGTGAAGAGGGCTTCTGTTTTAACCATTTTTTAAAAAAAATAGCTTTTCTTTCTCTTGGCCAAATATTTGGGAGTGGAATGGCTGACTTGGCTGGTGTAAGAATGTTTAACTGACGAAGTATTTTCCAGAGCACTCTTAGAGTATGATATTTCCAGCAGCAGTAATGAAAGTGTCTATTCCACTGCATCTCAGCCAGGCTTTCTACATCATTCTTTAATCATAGCCATTTCATAAGCATGTAGCAGTATCTTATTGTGAGTCTCCTTTGCATTTTCCAGGTGAATTTGAGTATATTTTCATGATTTTAAGAGGCTATTCATATTTTTTTGACAAATATTTGCTCAAGTCATTTGTCTTTTCAGATTGCTCGCCTTACAATTACATTGATTTTTAATGGGAATCTAACTGCTTTTTGGTCTCTATCAAAGTATAATTACCTTAAGATTAGTAATTGAGCATTTCTTCTTTTCTATTTTTTACAAGTACATACATATTAGAGTCTGTAAAATGCAGTGGTCCATTTCTGTGCTTCCCTGTGTCCAACTAATCTCTCTGTTTACACTTTTGTTAATATCAAAATAATTTAAAACTGTTTTGAAGTTTTAATAGATATTTCTCTTTCATTAACTTGTTTCATTGACTTGCTCCCCAACCATGCATTTAATACACACATTTACTTTTTTATTAGTACCTGTTTGCAGTATGTCATGTTGATCATCTTTATGGGGAGTTGTACATGTATATAACACTCTTAGTACATTTTAACAATTATATTTTGAAATTATCTTTTAAATTATTGAGTTTTCCCATTCAAGAATATGCTGCATAGCTCTTATTTTGATTATTGATAAAACTTATGTAATTTTCTTTATGAAAGATAGTATAATTTTGCTATATTATGTTCATCTTGCAAATGGGATCTTATTTACATGAGAAAGCTAGTTTTGTAGCTTAATTTATACATGTCTCTTTACTGAATTAAATTTTTTCTCAATAGTTTACCAATAATTTTTCTGTGGTTGTTATTAGTAATTAGATTTTCTGTTAACAAGTGGTAAATCTAAAAATAGCTTATTCTTTTTCCAATGTTTTACCTCTTTTTTTGTTTATTTCATTGACTATAATAAATCAGTAAAAGCTGATGCTCTTTTCTTATTCTGGCTGTTAAAGGATTATATCTAGGTAACTAAGAAGATTTTTCAGTTTAATAAATTTTCTGCAAGGGGCTGGGGAGTTAGCTCAGTGGTTCCAGTGTCTGTCTTGCAAGCGCAAGGACCTGGGTTCGATCCCCGGTAACCACATACCATACTGGGTGTGGAGACTCACGCCCAGCAGCAACCAGCACCACATACCACAGTGCCGGGCGTGGTGGCTCACGCCTGTAATCCCAGCACTTGGGAGGCAGAGGCTGTGATGTGAGTTGGAGGCTGAGCTCAGGGCCAGCCTGAACCACAAAGCAAGACCCTGTCTCAAAAAACCTTAAAAAAAAAAATTTTTTTTTTCTGCAAGTTATCCATATTTTTAGATTATTAAATTTGTATTTTTAACAAGTTTTTAATGTGCTAGTAGTATCTTATTTTTCTTTCTAGTGAGTACATTTTGAATTTTAGATTTATTAGTGTTAATAATTTTTTCCTTTAACTTAATGATGTGGTGAATCAAATGAACGGGTTTCTGAAAGTTAATCTATTTTTGTTATCATAGCATTAAAATACTGTTGGATTCAGATAGATACACAGAGAAATTACTCTTCATGATATTGCCTGTTCTGTGTAATGGTCCCCAAGATTTGAGAGCTCCTTCCTTTGAGCCCTCAAAGGAAATTTGGGAATCTGAGTATTTAATTTTGCAGGGCACAAGCCAGCCTGGCAGGGCCAGAGTTAGGAGTGGGTGTCTGCTGGCTTCCCATGGGGTGATGGCAGGGTGCTAAGTGCTCCAGAGTTCATGAAACAACCCTTGCAGTGGAGTTGCCATCCCCAAAGCCAGTTCTGCTCACAGAGAAAAAATCATCTCTAATTTTATAGAGGAAGACACTGTTTTGTCCAGTTTATTTTAGGCTTTGAGAATAAATTGAAAGTGTAAAAAAATTCTATTGCTAAGTGTAAATTCTATACAAAAAGTAGAATTTATTAAATTTAATCTGTAAATCCATTACAGCTTTGAAGCTTTTGAAGTGTTAAAGAAATTATTAAAATTATATTCTCTTGTGGGTATGTTCATATTTTCAAACTATCTT
The DNA here is from genome assembly GCA_004026965.1 of Petromus typicus. Lineage (NCBI taxonomy): Eukaryota > Metazoa > Chordata > Mammalia > Rodentia > Petromuridae > Petromus > Petromus typicus. The sequence goes on along the minus strand of PVIR01003901.1, from coordinate 27,452 downwards.
ATCAAGTTTTGTAGTGTTTATGTCTTTGAAAAGCATCAATTTTAGCCACATTTTCAAATTTATTGGCAAAGTTTTATGTAACTTCCATCAGTGTATGCGTTGCTTCATCATCTGTTAATACTGCTTTCTAAATTCTATCTTTATTTCCTCAACCATAATTATGACATTTGTCTATATTTTCAAATGCCAGATTTGTTGTCTTGATCAACAACAAATTATGTATTTTTTTATTTTAGTAACATTTCATTTTCTTCCTCTTGGGAAGCCACTGCCTAAATTCTTGCATTAAATGTATGTTTTACTTCTTTTCCATTTTTCTTAATTTTAAAAATATGTCCTGCTTTGCAAGCAAAGCTATGAGAGTGTTATGGGATTAATTTCAGGAATTTGTAGACTATTACAGAGATTCCTCCTGTTGATTGAGTTTATACAGTTTGATTAGAATAGGGCTAATCATTTGATTAGGGTATATTATATGTGTCACTAGAACTGCAGTGAATTGTTTCATAACCAAAATATGCTCTGTATGCAGCAAAGCACCTAAATCTGTTTTGAGTTTCTAGCAGCACGGTTGATGTCCTGTTTAATGCTGGCAAGTTCTGAATTACCTTACAGTTTAATTTGGAAATAACTTTGTGATAAAAAGTTACACAATGAAAAATATATTTTCTCTTTTGCTTCAGTCTTCAGGCATGAGAGTAGCCAGTTTCTGATGTAGCGTTCCCAAACATATTTTGTACATACACGAGGTTCTATGGATGGGTGGGACATGTCATATTGCATATTTTCATTTACACACTTGACATAAACTTTGTTTCTGACTTTTTTTCCCCAGAACTGGAGTTTTCAATTGTAGCTTTGTAAAATATAAAAATCACCTTCAGCCACTTTTCTTTCTTCTTACACAATAAAACTGCTTCAAAGAGTTGTCTGCATCCAAACTCTTTCCTGTTCTCTCTTGAACTTTCTCCAAGGAGGTTTCTGTTCTCATAACTTCCCTGAACTGTTACCAGTGACCTTCTTGTCAATAAATCACTTTACAGTCAGAATTCACCTGTAATCATACCTTCCCATGTTCAAAGCCTACCATCTTTAGTGTGGATTATTGCACGGACCTCCAACTGTTCACCTTTGGTCCAAACTTGCTTTCTTATAGTCTCCAAATACTATCTCACTCTAAAACAAGTTGTATTTTATTTTTTAGTTGTTTTTTTTCCTTATCGCTCACAGAACCTAAGTTCAGATATTTCTCTTTCATTCAGTCTTCCTAATGCCTAGAATAATAGCATCTGATAGGTAGCAGACCTACTTATAATTGGAAAATATTTTTTTTTTTAAATGAAAGTTTAGTAGAGGATCCTTTTAAGGCCAATAATTCAGCTCCAGCTGGTTATCAAAAACAAACTGTCTATATCATGCTATCAGAATTATGTAACTCAAAATATTACAATACCTAATAAAAATGAATGCAAAGAAACATGATATCTGTGAAAATTAGGTGAATTATTTTTTACTATTCAATGAGGAAAAGTTGCAGAATTATTGCTTTAAAATAGCTGGACCCTTATAATTTCTTGCCTAATATGAGCTCTGGGTTTGTTTTGCTCCTCTCTTTCTAGTCACTTGAAGCTCAGCATTAAATTGCTTATTTGAGCTTGCTCCATTTTCTGGATGTAGGCCTTCATTGCTATGAATTTTCCTTGTAGAACTTCTTTCATTGTGTCCCATAAATTTCTATATGTTGTAATGGGGATATCATTTAGTTGTAAGAACTGCTCAATTTCTTCTCTAATTTCTTCTCTGACCCATTGGTTGGTCAGCAGAGTATTGTTCAGTTTCCATGTGTTTGTGAGGATCCTAGGCTTTCCTTTGCTATTCAGCTCCAATTTCAGGGCACTGTGGTCCAACAGTATACAAGGGATAACTTCAGTCTCTTTATATTTGCTTAAACCTGTTCTACGAATGAGCACATGGTCTATTTTGGAGAATGATCCATGAGCAGCTGAGAAGAATGTAAATTCTGATTTTGTGGGGTGAAATACTCTGTAGGCATCTATTAAGTCCATTTGCTAAAGAGTCTGGTTGAGCTCAAGTATTTCCTTAGTGACTTTTTGTCTGGTTGATCTGTCTCTTTGTGACAGTGGAGTATTGAGGTTTCCTACTATTATTGTACTGGAGTTTATCTGGCTTTTCATGTCAGTTAATATTTGTTTTATATAGTTGGGTGCATTAGAATTTGGAGCATAGATACTTAAGATTCTGATTTCTGTCTCTTGGATTTTTCCCTGTACTAAAAGATAGTGTCCATCTTTATCTCTCTCTGTCAGTTTTGGCTTGAAGTCTATTCTGTCTGTAAATAAAATCACCACTCCTACTTTCTTACTGTTTCCTATTGCATGGAGTATTGTTTTCCATCCCTTTACATTCAGTCCATGTGTTCTTTCTGAATTAGGTGTGTTTCTTGTTTGCAGCAGATTGTAGGATCTTGCTTTTTGATCCACTCTGCCAGACTGTATCTCTTAATTGGCGCGTTGTGTCCATTGACATTAATGGTTATGACTGATTTGGTAAATTTAGTGCTGACATGTTTTCTTGTTCTTGGCTGTGTTATTCTACTTTTGCCCTTTCCCCATCAGTTTCTTGTTTGGTCCCATGAGACTCGCTTAGGTCTCATGGAACAGTCTGGGTTGGAAGTTGTTTTCCTTTAGGGCTTGAAACACTTCACTCCAGGCTCTTCTTGCATTAAGTGTTTGAGTTGAGAAGTGCGCTGTGATCCTGATGGGCTTCTCTTGGAATGTAACTGTTTTCTTCTCTCTGGCTGCTTTCAGTATTTCATTCTTTTTTTTGATATCTGGGAATTTTATAATTATATGCCTAGGCAGAAATTAATGCAGTAGAAACCAAGAGAACAGTTCAAAAAATCAATGAATCCAAAAGTTGGTTCTTTGAGAGGATAAACAAACTTGATAGACTCTTAGCCAACCTCATTAAACAAAGGAAGGAAAAGGCTCATATCTATGCTATTAGGAATGAAAACGGAGAAATTACTACTGACCCAGAGGAAGTCCAGAGGATAATAAATACCTACTTTGAAAATTTATACTTTAATAAAATGGAAAATGTAGAAGAAATGGATAGATTTCTAGACACATATGAACTCCCAAAGCTGAATAAAGAAGATATAGAAATGTTAAATATCCCTATATCAATCTGTGAAATTGAAAATGTAATTAAAAACTTGCCAACAAAGAAAAGCCCTGGACCTGACAGTTTTACTGCTGAATTCTATAAAACTTTTAAAGAAGAGTTAGTGCTTCTACTTCTTAAACTCTTTAATGAAATTGAAAGGGAAGCAGTACTCCCAAACTCATTCCTGGAAGCAACCATTACCCTGATTCCAAAAACAGAGAAAGACCCACCCAAAAAAGAGAACTACAGGCCAATATCCCTAATAAACATTGATGCAAAAATCTTCAATAAAATGCTGGCAAACAGAATACAGAGAATTTTCAAAAAGATTATACACCCTGACCAGGTTGGATTTATCCCAGGGATGCAAGGATGGTTCAACATATGTAAATCAATAAATGTTATACACTGTATTAACAGGCTTAAGGACAAAAATCATATGGTCATCTCAGTTGATGCAGAAAAAGCATTTAACAAAATACAACACCCATTTATGTTCAAAACCCTACAGAAGATCAGAATAGATGGTCTCTATCTCAAACTAATCAAAGCTATCTCTGAGAAACCATCAGCCAGTATCATACTAAATGGTCAAAAATTGAAACCTTTCACACTAAGATCAGGAACAAGACTAGGATGTCCTCTCTTACCACTTCTGTTCAATATAGTTCTGGAAATATTAGCCATAGCAATTAGGCAAGAGAAAGAAATGAACGGAATAAAGATAGGAAAAGAATAAATTAAATTGTCATTATTTGCTGACGACATGATACTCTATCTAGAGGATCCTAAAAACTCAATTAAAACACTGCTGAACCTAATCGCCAATTTTAGCTGTGTAGCTGGTTACAAGGTCAACGTTCGAGAATCAATAGCCTTCGTATACACAAACAGTAGACCCACTGCGATAGAAATTGGAGAGTCAGTCCCTTTCACAATAGCACCCCAAAAATAAAATATCTAGGAATCAATCTAACAAAGGAGGTGAAAGACCTCTACTCTGAAAACTATAGCACTCTGAAAAAGGAGATAGAAGATGATATCAAAAAATGGGAAGACATACCTTGCTCCTGGGTAGGAAGAACCAATATTGTCAAAATGGCTATACTCCCAAAACTACTCTACACATTCAATGCAATCCCGATTGAAATCCCAACAGCATATTTCACAGATCTAGAGAAAAAATCCAAACTTTCATCTGGAACCACAAAAGAGCTAGAATAGCCAAAGCAATTCTAAGCAACAGGGACATGGTGGTGGGGGGGATTACAACTCTGAACCTGAAACTATACTAGAAAGCCACCATGATAAAAACTGCATGGTACAGGCAAAGTAACAGACCTGAGGATCAATGGAGTAGACTAGAAGATCCAGAAACTACTCCAGATACACTGAGCCACCTCATCTTTGACAAAGGAGCCAAAAATCCTCAATAGAGGAAAGATAGCCTCTTTAACAAATGGTGCTGGAAAAACTGGACTTTAACTTGCCAAAGCCTAAAACTATCTAACTCTTTCACCATATACCAAGCTAAAATCAAAGTGGATAAGAGACCTAAATATTAAAACAGACACTCTAAACCTGTTGCAAAACAGGTTAGGTAAAACTCTCAAAGACATTGGCTTAGGGAAAGACTTCTTGAACAAAATCTCTATAGCACAGGAATTGGCTGAGGAAATCAACAAATGGGACCTCATTCTTTTAAAAAGCTTCTGCACAGAAAAGGAAACCACCAACAGTGCAAAAAGGCAACCAACAATGTGGGAAAAAATCTTTACCAGCTGTTCCTCAGACAAAGGGCTACTATCTAGAATATGTAAAGAGCTGAAAAAAAAAAATCAGCCCACCCAATTCAAAAATGGGCATGTGAAATGAACAGATATTTTTCAGAGGAAAAGTAAGTACAGTTAAGAAGAATATGAAGAAATGCTCAACATCATTAGTCATTCGAGAGATGTAGATGAAAACAACATTCAGATTTCATCTCACTCCACATAGAATGGCTGCCATTTCAGATTGAGCCAACAGCAAATGTTGGCGAGGCTGCAGAGAAGAAGGAGCCCTTCTCCACTGTTGGTGGGACTGTAGACTCATACAACCCCTGTGGAGATCAGTTTGGAGATTCCTCAAAAAGCTAGGATTGGAGGTCCCATTTGACCTGGCCATTGCCCTGCTAGGTATATACACAAAAGAATTAAATGACTCATATCACAGTGACATATGTGCACCCATGTTTATAGCAGCCCAATTTGTGATTGCTTACATCTTGGAAACAACCCAGGTGTCCATCAACTGGAGACAGGATAAAAAAGCTGTGGTTCTTCTACAGAATGGAGTATTACTCTGCCTTAAAAAATGTTAGGTTTGAATCATTTCTATTTAAATGGACATACCTTGAGGATATCCTCAGAAGTGAAACAAATAGGGCACAGATAGGTACATATCACATCTTTTCTCTGGTGTGAGAAAATAAAGATGTAAATGAGTCCTAGAATTGTATGTTATATACGGTGAAATAGAAAATTCTCAAAGTGAAATAGGGTGAAGGAGGAAAAATAATGAGATTATAACAAAAAAGTAAGGAAACAAATTTTATGTATATGGGGTGGCGGTAGGGTGGGTAGGCTATGGGAAAAAATGAGAATTAAGTTGTGTCTTATACTGGTGCAAATCCTCATTGTGGAGTGCAGTTATGATGTGTATATGTAATGTACCAATAAAGATTTCAATTAAAAATTGATAAAATAAGAAAAAATTTTACATTGGTTTAAAAAATAGCTGGAGAAAACAGCTTTTAAATTTGGAGTAACCATAAAAAGTTTACAAGGCTTTTGCACTTAAATTGCTTTGAAAAAGTTTCAAGCACTGGTTCTGTTTTGAAGGAGCTAAATTGGAGTAGTCTGTGAGGCTTAATTGGTGTGACTTTTGCTGGGAAGATGACACAGAACTTCAGTTAAGAGACCCCTGTTCCAATAAAAAGCCTTGGCTCTGTACCCTGACTGGCAAATGAATACAAATTTGCTTTTAAAGTCAAATAACATATTAAAAGTATCATTTATGACTTCTTGATTTAAGCCTTTCTAAAGTAAATTGTCTACTAACCTCCATTGAGGGTTACTATAGGACATCTGTGCACTCACTTTTTTCTGACTTTTACTGTCAAAGCCAATTGGCAGCATAATTGTACATTTTTTACCTGGTTATTTTTACCAAATAATATAGCTTGGAGATCATTTGGTACCCTTAAAGACAGACTATCTTAATAGTATTTAGAAGTTTTGAATATGATTCAACTTTCTGGATGCAATGCAAGTTTTTAACTTCTTTGTGGTTCTCTGTGTTATTTCCAACTTTTAAAATAAATCCTACTGCAGAAAACTCCTTGCATTGACATAATTATGTGTTGATGCATCTAGAGAGATTCTCAAAGTGATATTGAAGCAGGTTGTTTGCTGGCTTTAGAGTGGTCTGATTGACTTTTGCGTACAGTTCATGTATTTGTCTTCGTTTATGATATTTAGACAGTTTTGCCACTTTTGACGTACTAATTTTGTACTGTACATTTGTAGTTGAAATAATTGAAGATTGTGTTGAAAAATATTTACAATAGTTTATAAGCCCTGCTTCTCATTAAGTAATTGTTTCTATAAACTTTCCTTTAAAAATTTCTCTTTAAGAGCGTGTTTAATGAAAAGTTTTTGATAGTGGGAGCTATCCGAGGCACAGAGCTATCATTTTATAGCAGAACAGATTGTACCTCTATTGTGTTCTGCCAAGAATCTGTGCTTTGTGAGGATCAATCCGGGACATTTGGCAACAATAGTAAACACAACTGATCTCAAAAAGAATAATGGCATTTTTGCTTTCTGCTGTTCTTTCATTTCTTTTTCTTTTAGAATGAATATACACACATACACAGGCTACATGGTATATATGATGTGGATAGTGGATGTGTGGGATTTTTAGGTTGCTAAATCATTCAAATATTTCAAAAATTTTCTGAATTTGCTTTTGGATTATGTTTTTAACTTTTTCCCATTTTGATAGTAAGAAAATGAACTATAAATGAAATTCCCTTTGTGGCTCTCTGTCCTAGACATTTCTCTACTTAGTAACACGTATCTCCTCAATCTATGTCAATAGTTCATAAATTGCAAAAAATAAACCTACAAGATTTTGCTATCTGTTGTGTTTGACAAGCATTTTCAGCCAAATTCAGTTCTTGTTTAGACTTGTATCATTTTGGATGAATCAATTCATAGCTGAAAAATTAAATATGTTGCAAAACCAATTATAAACTTCCTGTTAATGTTGAACTTTTGCTAAGGAAAGATTCAGGAGGGGAGGGATTTCATTTATCCTTTTAAAAGGATAAATATTATTCAGATCACCTCGGTAACAGCTCAGCCACAGTCATGCAATGAGTTTAGTATCAGTTTCTGAGTTAGATGGCACTAGCCTGAAGTGGACAGCATAGATTTTTCTATGCAATGTATGATTTATTATTAAAATAAGCAGGTAGTTGACTTGCTTTCAAAAATATTGTAAACTATCACTAAGTTTAGGAATCACAACAGACTATTTTGAAAATAGTTGATTCTTTTCTATGTGAGGAATACATATAATAATATCTGTTTTTTTAATTAGGGCTCAGTCTGCTGAATGTAAAAGAAGTTGAATTATATTTTTTGAGATGCTGAAGTGTAGGGATTGTTCTAAGTACACACATACATGTATGTCATAAATACATTTAGATATGTTAGATATATATGTTTAAATGTGTATTTATGCATATGAATTCTATACATATATTTGCAAATATAAAATACCTCTGCCATTTGAAAATAGTAAGAGCTGATAAGAAAATCCTTTGGTAGTTTTTGGAGTTGCATTACTTTTGGTTATTGGTGTGTGCTAATGCTTAGTAATAGTGAGTCAGTCTTAGCCTCAGCTACTTTAACCCAAGACAGAGCTAAGTTGTAATCAGAAGGATATTTACAGGAAGAGAAAGAGAATCAGTGACCCCTTTTAACATGGTTCAGATTGCTGCATGTGTCGGCTTTGTTGAAAGTAAATTAAAACATTTCCTGTTTTGTTTGCTGCTAGAGAAGTCAGAGGTCACATTCTGCTCCTGAGAGGATCTCCTATCCCTTGGTACTATTGGAAGTGGCATGTGTGTGCTTGAAGGGATATATAAATTGGTACCTCCTGAAGCTCATTGGATGGTCATGCTATTTCTGTATTGTTGGAGCATTACTGGGACTTTGTCTTCTGTATATATAGATAAGAGAAACACATTTCTTTCCACATGGTGAGGCATTTTGCCTACTCATTAGATGGCATCACTGAGAATTCTAGGTATAGGGAAAAAAATTACTTGATGGTAATCTATTATGCTATATTTCCAAGTAAAGAGGGTTTTCCCCAATCAGGGAAGTTTCCTGCAAAATGTGCGCACATACTCTGAAGTTTGGTGCCGTCCAGTGCACATGGAGTAGAGCAGCATTGTACATGGAACCAATAGTATAGGAAACACCAGGTAGCTCCAAGTTAGTTGCAACTGATGGCTTCCAAGGTTTAAAATATAGTATCCTGACTCAGTTAAGGTGGGTTACTATCTAAAGACAATTCAGGGAGCAAGAAAATTCCTGATGATGATGATAAAGACTGTCTACTTTCCTTCATTCATCCCTACAAAAGCACCTTTTATTAACAAAATGGATCAAAGATCAAATATTTGATCTGGAAAGTAAGTCCAAGATACCTCCAAGCATGCAAAATAAAAAGTAAGCGTTGAAAATATGAAAGGAAAATTGAGACTTTAAGGAGTAATCAAATTTTAAGTATACTTCTGTTAGAATATACTGAAATAAACCCTGTTTTTCTTCTGATGTGTATCTGTGGAAGGAATAACACCAAAAAAGCAATTAGAAATTCAAGGGAACACAAAAAGCCATTCATTTAAACTTGTTATTTGAGTATAATCTGATCATCTGTTCTTTAGTAAGAGAATTAACTTCATCCTGTTTATGATACCTAGTGACTTGTTTGGGCTTTTTCTTACATTCTGTTTATGAGAGAAAGAGAGAGAGAGAGAGCAAGAGACAGAGGCAGGCAAAGACTTGAACAATTTACAAAATAACAGACTCAAATGGCCAGTCAATATTTTTTAAATATTTGATTTTAATAATATTTGGCATGATATAATACACACAGTCTTTTGCCTGTCAAGTTGACCAAGGCTTTAAAAAAAATTATTGTGTCACCATACTCAGCAATTGTCATAACTGTTTATGCTGGTTACAGGTGACTAAATTTGAATGATCTTTCAGTGGGTAATCTTACCATATGCAACAGTAGCCAAACATATTTACATTTTTTCTCAATAAAATCTCTTTGTAGAATCTTTGCTTAAAGATGAGAAGACATTGTTAAATATCTAAGATACTAAAACATTAACTAAATTTAATAGAGGATATTGTAAGTATTTTTCATTTCTACCTGTATTTGAAGCTATTGTAATTATATGCAGTCCATAGAATTAACAGTTACAGATATCATTTGATAATATAGAAAATTCCACATTTTATTATTTCTGGTAAAATAATTATATATAACTGTATATTTATATATTTGGAATTTGAAGAAGTGATATCTAAAAGGTATATCATGGGGCTATGGATTTAGCTTTGTGGTTCTAGTGCCTGCCTTTGAGGTGTAAATTCCTGAGTTCGATCCCTCATACCACGTGTGCACATATACACACATGCACACGCAAACACACACACACATACACAAATAAATAGATAAATAAATAGTGTATCAAGGGCTGAGAATTTAACTCAGTGGTGCAAACAACTGCCTGGCAAGCACAAGGTCTAAGTTCTGTCCCCGTACTGGAAAAATAAATAAAAAGTATATTGTATACTTAATTATATTATTGTAGAATTATAAATGACTTTAAATTTCCTCATATTTTCTGAACTTTCTGTAGGACAAAAAATAGACATCATAATTCAAATAGCTTATTAGTTTCAGGTCATCATTTAAACACCAGTCATATCAAGGAGCTGATATGCAGTGCTGGGAAGAAAAATTAGATAATGAAAATTATCTTTGACATACTCTTACAAATTAGAAATGTTTACTTGTGTTATACAAATTGTATTACAAATTATCTGACAAAATAGATGAAAATAACTCATAATTGAATCCCTACTGAAAATCCACCTGTGACACTTGGGAACAACCTGTGACTATTCCAGTTTAACATTTTACAGTTCAATACTAATGATAAATAGAATTAGGTTAAATTAAATTTAAATTTAAATATTGAATGCTGAAAGGCAGGATGCATTTTCTCCTATCCCGTGATAGCCAGGATAGGGCTATGATTCATAGGCCCAGTCCCTAAAATGCACTTGCATGGAACTTTGAATCTTGATGGATTAACACTAAGATCTGAGGGATGAAGTCATAATTTTTCTAGACAGCTATTACCAGATCCTTCGCAGCAGCAGAGAATGTCCAGGAACAGTGGAATCTGACTTACAGACATATTCTTGAATCTTTTCTGTGGCCTAAACAAGCCTAGACCGGCCTCTGTGGACCCATCTTAGTTCTTCAGTACTCAGTAAATGCCATAGACAGTCTGCCATCCACCAGCATCAATTATAACAACTTAGTTGATGCCATAGTAAGAAATATGTACATAACAAAATGCTTGTATCTGGGGACTATCTTATGCTCCTTTGAATGCCCTATAATGCTTATTCAAATTGCTTGCCCACTGTAGATGTTAATATTTATTTTTCAAACAAAATTTAATGACACATCTACTAGTTCATTGTCCTGAATTTGGATATGTCCAGTTCATTCAGCAGGTGATATATTAAGTGTCCGTATCATACACTATTCTAGATGTTAGCGATATAGACACGAAAAAGATAGCATTCCCTCTTCCATGACACTCACATTCTTGTTGATAATCAACAAAAATGTAAACCAATTGGTAAAATAATTTGGGATAGAGATAAGGGATATGAAAACAGTAAAACGGATTAATGCAATGGTCATGGTGGTGACGTTGCCCCACCTAAGATGGCCAATGGTGGTCTTCTGAAGGAAGGTGAACAGAAAGAGCTACAGAAAAGTATTCTCAGCAACAGGAGCTGTAAGTGCAAAGATCCTGTGACACAAATGAGCTTGTACTACAGGGACGGGACCTGTCCCAAGAGCAGGTGGGCAGCAATGAGAACAGACACTGGCAGGAGACAGACGCCAGTAAGGCATGGAGGACCAGAAAGGGTAACAAGATGGAAGACTTTTAAGTAGGAAAGTAGCATGTGATTTGATTTATGCTTTTGAAATACCATTCTGACTGTTGAGTATAACCTGGGCTGTAGAGAAGACACATAGGAACAGGGTTTAGTTAGCCTGTTGCAGTAAGCACATGGACGGTGTTGCTCACTTGTCTAGGTTAGATGCTCACTTGTCTAGGATAGGTGTAGTGGAGAAGTGGATTCTATCAGCTGCTCATAGAATTTTCTTCTCTAAGAGATGACGTTAGCCTGCAGGTTGCCTCAGCATGTACTTCCCAGTGTACAGCTGCAGAATGCGATTTGGAGTCTGTTGCAGGATATGGAGAACACACATGTGTGATGCTCACTGCTTCACATTAGGGAGAGTAGACATTGCCAGAGGGAAGGTACTTCTGACATCCTCCTGTGCATGGGAAAGACAGCATTGTGCTTATCAGGACAAATCATCATGTATTATCCAGTTGTAATGGCACCTTACTTGTTAGACCAAGAAATAAGCTTGTATTGATGGCCTGTGACCTAAAAGAGCTTTGCTTGATATATAGAACACAGAAGGATTTCCTAACTAATCATATACCTTTATAGCAGAGTACAATAAAACTACAGAGATGAACTAAAATTCGACTGGACTCAAGGATACTGCCGCAAGAAAACACATCATTTAGTGGCATGAGAGAAAGTAGCTTCTGTACTGAAATACTTCATTTCTCTCTTGACCTCCCCCACAAGTTTCTGAGATAAATATGACTGTTGTTTAAGAAACAGAAAGAGCAAAGCCACAGAGAGGTTAACTCGGGCCCAGAGCTGGGGTAGAATTGATTTACCTTGACATGCTTTGGATCTATGGGATGTTTGAATATTTTATAAAAACACGATTTTGCCAGCCACACTGGAAGTGCTTTCTTTTCTTCTTCTTTTCTTCTTTTTTTAGATTTTCATCAAAAAATCTTGGACTCTCTCCCTAGAGATCCTTTTCTTCTTAAATTTTAGCTTTTGTAGCCTATATATAAGCAAAGAAGTAAAGTTCAACTACTTAGGAAAAAGTCATTCTAGAGGGAAAAAAAAAAAAAAAGACTAATCACAAGACCAGATGGTAAGCATTACTCAGCTGATGGGCTGTGTAGATTTGAGGGAAGGTGTGGTAACATGATCCTGGTCTGCAGCTGTGACCTGTTGTTCTTCGCCTCTTCCTCCCCTGCTTTTTGCATCTACATCCCAGCACCTCTCCTTCCATTTTTGTGGGTACCAAGCCCTCCCAAATTGCTTTGACAGATGTATATGCAAGGAATGAAGCTTATTCAAGGAAGAGCAACTCGCCAACATGTTCTATCTGTCTTCCTCCCCATGTTCCTTGGAACACAGGCAAACCAAGCAGAGCGTTCTGCACACTGAGGGACAAGTTTCCCAAGACATAGGCTCCCTTAAGCTTATCCTGGTATATTTAAAGCACCTCCTTCTCATCTCTTGTGGACCATGCATGCAACACTCTTCTCCCTATCTCCCCTGACAAAGTGCCAGGCAACAATTTTTCCTGAATTTCCTCCCTCAGAAAAAGCTTCTATCTTTCCTCCTTCACTCAAACTGAAAATCTGGAGGTTATCCTCCTCATCAAATGAGTCTGCTTCCTAAATACTTTTCCAGTCCTCCTACATCTCTTTCCTCAAACTGGTGCCTGAGGTAGGCTCTCAATATTTCTCTTCTGAAATTTGAAAATATCTGATTTTTTTCCCTCATTGTGAACATTTTCTACTGCTGTCACTACTGTTACATTTTAAATGAAATTTTGACCAGGGACAGGAGGCCATAATTTCTTGGAAACTCTGCGTGACTAAGGGTGAGAACAAAAGCTGGACTGGAAACTATTTCAAGTGTTAGCCTGTTGTACAGAGCTTCCTTGACCTTCGGTGTCTTATCTTCTGTTCCTTCTGCATTTGACTTTGCAAGAAATAATTGTAACTATGTACTTCCTCTTGCTTCATACTGTTGAATATCATTCCTCGGTTTTGTGCTCCATCTGTAGGAATCGCTTCACGAAAAATGTGCTGGTAACAAACTACAAACCAGGCTGTCTCTACTGAGACATGTTAGTTTAGACCTCATCTTGGCAGGAGTTGAATTGACCCCTACAAACTTTGTTATTTTCCTCTTCACACCCAAGTGAAGTCTTAAGATTCTTATAATCATTATGATGTTTTCAAAATGCCAGGTTTTTTGGTCCAATTCCCATTTTTATGTTCGCTTGTATCTATACCTCCGATGGGGCCAGACAGAGATGCAGCTTCTAAAGGGCTTTTGGAAGTTGTATCTCAGTTTGCTCCTCTCCCTGGCCTGTGGAGCAGTCAAGGAGCTATTAGATCTTCACTGCATAGATGCTGAGATGGGGGTGTTTTGTCTTTTACTTATCACTATGTTCTACAGGTGTAAAGGTTAAGGTGTAGATGCTGGGTGTTACTTGACCCTCTATTGACCACATATTGGTAACATCCATGATACACACATCATGTCCTATGACTTAACTGAGTTATGGTTGACTACTTCTAATGAAAGGAGCTTGATTGTGATTTGTGTGGTTGACTGCTTCTAATGAAAGGATCTTGATCGTGATTTACTTTTGTTTTTAGAAATCAGAGGAAAATTTCTGTTTTGAGCAAATTTGGTTTCAGAATATTCATTTACCATGGTTTAAGAACCTAACTACTTTGGAATTTTCAGGGCCTCTTACTGCCCATCTGTGGTTCATTCTAATCTTTTGGTCCTTGACACCCATGTGGAAAGAAAAGGAAGAGAGAAGAGAGGAAAATTCTGTGCAACTGGTTTTACATGTTGATTTCTAAGGTCTGGACTGTGAGTCACTGAAATTATTTGATTGAGTCTTAAGATAAAAACAGTGTGTTTGGGCCTAACCATAGTACTACAAACAGTTCCTTTGAGGGAAGGAGAGAGGAGAGGACTCTGAGTTCCTCAATGAAGTGTCCACATATATTAGCTCCTGTTGGGCTGTGGTATTACCCATTTCCTGTGTCTAGTAGAACAGGGCTCCTTGTAAGTTTTTGGGTCTCAAAGTAAGGTCCATAGGCTAATTTCTAAGACCATGGCTCTGTTAGGAAAGATCTCCCTCTTCTTGAACTTTAACATTAGAAAAAAATTATAAATAATAAATGACTGTGTTTAAATTTTCTCACTTTTGTGCAAGTCAAACCGTTTGACCAAGCATGTCATAACTCGGAATACTTCCTTCTGGTGCCTGGAAGGCGAAAAAGATCACTTTATTTAAACTATATCTCTGAGTTGCTGGTGTCTAATCAGGATCTAAATTTGAGCTCAATTACAGCTTTGATAAAAAGAAAGGAGAAAGGAAACTTGAAAGAATGCTCTTCTATTCATAAGGGGGCCGTGTGTGTTTTTAGTTTCCAAGTAAATGAATAATGGGCTGTGCATTTTCCATCCAAGCATTTTCCACCCTGAGAATAATTCCCTTCCTGGCTTCTTGATGAATAATGCATTATTTCTGAAACCCAAGAGGCATTCCTTTGATTTTCCTTTATGTTTAGCTTTTTGAGTGATTTTCAATAAAGGAAATTCAAGGACCTGGAATGAATGCTTTATTAGCATTTTTATTGAAGTTCAGATAGCTCCTTGGCCATTATCTCCTGATATTTGGAATATTATTTTTTTTTTCTCTTGGAGGAAAACCTAAGGTATTGCATTTATGAGAAAACAGAGCACCTTGGACAGTCTTCAAAGTGACCAGGAGTTTAAGACCAATGTGCATTTGTATTAGAGAACAAAGAGCTTTCTGGGGGTGCTTTTCTCTTTATTTTCATTTCCTTGCTGAAAAATTTCAAAAAAATAGGGCTGTTCTGAGGCTAAATCTCGTGTGTTTGCTTTTTGAGAAGTGCATTCCTTGTGGCTGATCCAGACCTCGGCCTCCAGGCTGCGTGTACTTCTGCAGCCACCCTTGTCCCCCACTGTGGTCCTTGTTGGCCTCAGTGTTCCGTGGGGCCCGTTCAGTGGTCTGGTGGGACATGGTGGTGTCATCACTAGCCTTGCGGCTCACATCCTTTCACTTGAGAATCCGCAGCAGATAAAGCAGGATTTATGCCATTTCACAACTTCTACTTCCCGTCACATCCCAAGGATGAAGATTTACAGAGACTATCTAAAATACATTTAGCATATAATCTGTATGTCCATGTCTCTCGCAATTAGAGTAAAATTTTCACAGCTTATGAGAGATGAGGAAGTAGGACAAAGTTTATCTAAATTAGTAAAACACCTGAAGTATAGATTCAGTTTAAAATATTTGGCTTTATTAGTTTTGAGAAGTCGGTGTGTAATTTTCTGGATATAAAGTCTGGAGCCCAGTCCCCAGGAAAAAAACTTGGAATTTGTCTCCTGTCCATCACTTCCCAGGGCCGCGGCCATGAGCTGTTATTTCCAGTGACTTTGTCTATGGGGTTGTGAGATTATATGTCACATGGCTGTTGTTCAGATCATGTATTGGTAAAGCACTGTGCAAGTGATTGCTGAATAAAAATAAAACCTTGTTAGAAACCACTATTTCAGAGTAGGCTATTATTTCCTGTTACTGATTGATTAGGTAGGTGATATTATTGTTATCATTCATATACACCGAGTGATCATTTTCTAAACAATTATTTAATTTTTTAAAAAAATTTTTAATCTTTATTGGTACATTACATATATGCATCATGATTACACTCCATAATGCGGATTTGTACCAGTATAAGACACAACTTAATTCTCATTTTTTCCCATAGCCCTACCCACCCTACCACCATACCATATACATAAAATTTGTTTTCTTACTTTTTTGCTATAATCTCATTATTTTTCCCCCTTCACCCTATTTTACATTGAGCATTTTCTATTTCACCATATATAACATTCAATTCTAGGACTCATTTACATCTTTATTTTCTCATACCAGAGAAAAGATGCAATAAGTAACTATCTGTGCCCTATTTATTTCACTTCTGAGGATATCCTCAAGGTATGTCCATTTAAGTAGAAATGATTCAAACTTATCATTTTTTATGGCAGAGTAGTACTCCATTCTGTAGAAGAACCACAGCTTTTTTATCCAGTCTCCAGTTGATGGACACCTGGGTTGTTTCCAAGATGTAGCAATCACAAATTGGGCTGCTATAAACATGGGTGCACATATGTCACTGTGATATGAGTCATTTAATTCTTGTGTGTATATACCTAGCAGAGCAATGGCCAGGTCAAATGGGACCTCCAATCCTAGCTTTTTGAGGAATCTCCAAACTGATCTCCACAGGGGTTGTATGAGTCTACAGTCCCACCAACAGTGGAGAAGGGCTCCTTCTTCTCTGCAGCCTCGCCAACATTTGCTGTTGGCTCAATCTGAAATGGCAGCCATTCTATGTGGAGTGAGATGAAATCTGAATGTTGTTTTCATCTGCATCTCTCGAATGACTAATGATGTTGAGCATTTCTTCATATGCTTCTTAGCTGCTCTTACTTCTTCGTCTGAAAAATATCTGTTCATTTCAGGTGCCCATTTTTGAATTGGGTCATTAAATTTGGGTGGGCTGATTTTTTTGAGCTCTTTATATATTCTAGATAGTAGCCCTTTGTCTGAGGAACAGCTGGTAAAGATTTTTTCCGACATTATTGGTTGCCTTTTTGCACTGTTGGTGGTTTCTTTTGCTGTGCAGAAGCTTTTTAAAAGAATGAGGTCCCATTTGTTGATTTCCTCAGCCAATTCCTGTGCTATAGAGGTTTTGTTCAAGAAGTCTTTCCCTAAGCCAATGTCTTTGAGAGTTTTACCTAACCTGTTTTGCAACAGGTTTAGAGTGTCTGTTTTAATATTTAGGTCTCTTACCCACTTTGATTTTAGCTTGGTACATGGTGAAAGAGTTAGATCTAGTTTTAGTCTTTGGCAAGTCAAAGTCCAGTTTTTCCAGCACCATTTGTTAAAGAGGCTATCTTTCCTCTATTGAGGATTTTTGGCTCCTTTGTCAAAGATGAGGTGACTCAGTGTATCTAGAGTAGTTTCTGGATCTTCTAGTCTACTCCATTGATCCTTGGGTCCGTTACTTTGCCAGTACCATGCAGTTTTTATCATGGTGGCTTTCTAGTATAGTTTCAGGTTCAGAGTTGTAATCCCCACCACCACCATGTCCCTGTTGCTTAGAATTGCTTTGGCTATTCTAGCTCTTTTGTGGTTCCAGATGAAAGTTTGGATTTTTTCTCTAGATCTGTGAAATATGCTGTTGGGATTTCAATCGGGATTGCGTTGAATGTGTAGAGTAGTTTTGGGAGTATAGCCATTTTGACAATATTGGTTCTTCCTACCCAGGAGCAAGGTATGTCTTCCCATTTTTTGGTATCATCTTCTATCTCCTTTTTCAGAGTGCTATAGTTTTCAGAGTAGAGGTCTTTCACCTCCTTTGTTAGATTGATTCCTAGGTATTTTATTTTTGGGGTGCTATTGTGAAAGGGACTGACTCTCCAATTTCTATCTCAGTGGGTCTACTGTTTGTATATACAAAGGCTATTGATTTTTGAATGTTGACCTTGTAACCAGCTACATGGCTAAAATTGGCGATTAGGTTCAGCAGTGTTTTAATTGAGTTTTTAGGATCCTCTAGATAGAGTATCATGTCATCAGCAAATAATGACAATTTAACTTCTTCTTTTCCAGTCTTTATTCCTTTTATTTCTTTCTCTTGCCTAATTGCTATGGCTAATATTTCCAGAACTATATTGAACAGAAGTAGTGAGAGAGGACATCCTTGTCTTGTTCCTGATCTTAGTGTGAAAGGTTTCAATTTTTGACCATTTAGTATGATACTGGTTGAAGGTTTCTTGTAGATAGCTTTGATTAGTTTGAGATAGAGACCATCTATTCCGATCTTCTGTAGGGTTTTGAACATAAATGGGTGTTGTATTTTGTCAAACGCTTTTTCTGCATCAATTGAGATGATCATATGATTTTTGTCCTTAAGCCTGTTAATATAGTGTATAACATTGATTGATTTACGTATGTTGAACCATCGTTGCATCCCTGGAATGAATCCAACTTGGTCAGGGTGTATAATCTTTTTGAAAATTCTCTGTATTCTGCTTGCCAGCATCTTATTGAAGATTTTTGCATCAGTGTTCATTAGGGATATTGGCCTGTAGTTCTCTTTTATGATTGGGTCTTTCTCTGCTTTTGGAATCAGGGTAATGGTTGCTTCCAGGAATGAGTTTGGAAGTACTGCTTCCCTTTCTATTTCATGGAAGAGTTTAAGAAGTAGAAGCACTAACTTCTTTAAAAGTTTTATAGAATTCAGCAGTAAAACTGCCAGGTCCAGGGCAGTTTTTAATTGGCAAGTTTTTAATTACATTTTCAATTTCACAGATTGTTATTGGGCCATTTAACATTTCTATATCTTCTTTATTCAGCTTTGGGAGTTCATATGTATCTAGAAATCTATCCATTTCTTCTACATTTTCCATTTTATTAAAGTATAAATTTTCAAAGTAGGTGTTTATTATCCTCTGGACTTCCTCTGGGTCAGTAGTAATTTCTCTGTTCTCATTCCTAATAGCATAGATATGAGCCTTTTCCTTCTTTTGTTTAATGAGGTTGGCTAAGGATCTATCAATTTTGTTTATTCGCTCAAAGAACCAACTTTTGGATTCATTGATTTTTTGAACCGTTCTCTTGGTTTCTATTGCATTAATTTCGGCCCTGATCCTGATAATTTCTTGCCTAGTGTGAGCTTTGGGTTTGTTTTGCTCCTCTCTTTCTAGTCACTTGAGGTTAAGCATTAAATTGTTTATTTGAGCTTGCTCTGTTTTCTGGATGTAGGCTTTCACTGCTAAAAATTTTCCTCGTAGAACTGCTTTCATTGTGTCCCATACATTTCTATATGTTGTACTGGGGTTATCGTTTAGTTGTAAGAACTGCTCAATTTCTTCTCTAATTTCTTCTGTGACCCATTGGTTGGTCAGCAGAGTGTTGTTCAGTTTCCATGTGTTTGTGAGGATCCTGGGCTTTCCTTTGCTATTCAGCTCCAATTTCAGGGCACTGTGGTCCAACAGTATACAAGGGATAACTTCAGTCCCTTTATATTTGCTTATACCTGTTCTACGAATGAGCACATGGTCTATTTTGGAGAATGATCCATGAGCAGCTGAGAAGAATGTAAATTCTGACTTTATGGGGTGAAATACTCTGTAGGCATCTATTAAGTCCATTTGCTGAAGAGTCTGAGCTCAAGTATTTCCTTAGTGACTTTTTGTCTGGTCTGTCTGTCTCTTTGTGACAGTGAGGTACTGAGGTCCCCTGCTATTATTGTATTGGAGTTTATCTGGTTTTTCAAGTCCGTTAATATTTGTTTTATATAGTTGGGTGCATTAGAATTTGGAGCATAGATATTTAAGATTCTGATTTCTGTCTCTTGGATTTTTCCCTGTACTAAAAGATAGTGTCCATCTTTATCTCTCTTTATCACCTTTGGCTTGAAGTCCATTTTGTCTGCAAATAAAATGACCACTCCTACTTTCTTGCTGTTTCCAGTTGCATGGAGTATTGTTTTCCATCCCTTTACTTTTAGTCCATGGGTTTCTTTCTGAATTAGGTGTGTTTCTTGTATGCAGCATATTGTAGGATCTTGCTTTTTGATCCACTCTGCCAATCTGTATCTCTTAATTGGCGCGTTGTGTCCATTGACATTAATGGTTATGACTGATACAGGTAAACTTAGTGCTGACATGTTTTCCTGTTCTTGGCTGTGTTATTCTACTTTTGCCCTTTCCCTATCAGTTTCTTGTTTGTTCCCATGGGTTGACTCGGTTAGGTCTCATGGATTTATAACTTTCCTTATTTTTCTTCAAGATATTCTTTAAAATGTTTTGGAGCACAGGATTCATATTTGTGAAGTTTTTCAGATGTTCTTTGTCATGGAAGTATTTTATTTACCCATCAATTTTGAAGGATAGTTGTGCAGGATACATCAGTCTGGGTTGGAAGTTGTGTTCCTTTGGGCTTCGAAAACTTCACTCCAGGCTCTTTTTGCATTGAGTGTTTAAGTTGAGAAGTCCGCTGTGATCCTGATGGGCTTCTCTTGGAATGTAACTGTTTTCTTTTCTCTGGCTGCTTTCAGTATTTCATTCTTTTTTTTGATATCTGGGACTTTTATGATTATATGCCTAGGTGTAAATTTTTTCATGTCATGGGCATGTGGCGTTCTGTATGCTTCATATATTTGTATGTCCAATTCTTTACCTTAATTTTTGCAACAAACCTTGTGAAAGAGATGTAATCACCTGTTTTTCAGATGTGAAAATGGTAAAAAAAAAAAAGTAATGAGCTTATATTAATCTATTTCATTAAACAGCAAAAACAGAAACTGTGCCTTAACAAACAATAAAGGACATTTTTCTTTAGTGCTTATCTTTGCCTGAAAATGACCATTTGCTGTTAAACACCATGTCATATGCCAGGTCTTGTATATCCTGAATGCAATTCTTCATGTCTTAGTTGCCTATCAAACTCTGATTTGCTGAAAATAATCATCATCATTGACACATAGCCAACTTTAAGTAGGTTGCAAGTTAATGAAATGTTATTGTTATTAACATTTTTTCTCAGTGTTTCCTATTTTATTGTGAACAATGAGTGGTGACTTGGATTCTGGGTGTTTTTGTGTCGATGTGAAATCCCTTGACGGTGGAATGTTTGCTAATGAGATTTTTCATTCTCTTTCCTTACTCCGCCCGATTCTTCTCCCTGTCCTTGTAGGTGCTTTTATCGTCTGCTGGACTCCAGGATTGGTCTTGTTGTTGCTGGACGTGTGCTGCCCACAGTGTGATGTTCTGGCCTATGAGAAATTCTTCCTTCTCCTCGCGGAGTTCAATTCTGCTATGAACCCCATCATCTACTCCTACAGAGACAAGGAGATGAGCGCCACCTTCAGGCAGATCCTGTGCTGCCAGCGCAGCGAGAACACCAACGGCCCCACGGAAGGCTCTGACCGTTCGGCTTCCTCCCTCAACCATACCATCTTGGCTGGAGTTCACAGTAATGACCACTCTGTGGTCTAGCAAGGAAACTAAGATGAGAAGCCAGCTGTCTCCTATAGAGAGAGGAACATCCACTCCCCGCCCAGTTTCTAGGGCAAGGTGGGGAGCAAGAGAGGAGAGAAAGACACTTGTGTACTTAAACACTAACCAATGGCAGTATTTGTCCCTAGACCCTGCAAGACTTGATATATATGGAAAATTAGCTTATGTGACAGCCCTCATCCTGATCCCCATTCCTTTTGAAAATAGAAAGTGGCGTTCTTAGGATGGAATTCAGGAATAGACTCTGGAGTGTCTATGTAAACTACACCAACTAGACTTTAAAAAAATTTGTGTGGTTTGGTGCAAGTCAGAATAAATTCTGACTAATTGAGTCC
Source organism: Petromus typicus (assembly GCA_004026965.1). Taxonomy (NCBI): domain Eukaryota; kingdom Metazoa; phylum Chordata; class Mammalia; order Rodentia; family Petromuridae; genus Petromus; species Petromus typicus. Next base: position 5,500 of record PVIR01003901.1, on the reverse strand, counting down.
ACAACCTCTTTTACGTACAGGCTTCCCTTTTTTATTTCTTAAGGATACATTTCATTTAATAAACATGTTTATGCCTACCGGTATGTTTGTGATGGATAAGGCTTTAGATTTAAACTGTCATAATTTCCATTTTTTTCCTTATGTAAGAAAACTGTAAATTAGAATTATTTTTTTAGAAAGCATGCATGTAATATATGTATACAGTATGCTTTACTTAAGGAGATAAAAAGATACTAATTTTAAATCTTCTAGGAAATAGAAGAACCTAGTTGTCAAAACCAGTATCTCTGTAAGTTCTGGAAGAAACAGTGCTGTATTCGCAATATTACATTTTTATTAAAGTGTTGTAACAAGTGTCAAAACCTGTAAATTTATTACCAAAAGAATATACACCCTGAAAAGTCATAGAAAATGAAATACAACAGTACTTTTCCTGCATATTTAAAATATCTAAGTCCCTTATTATTGCCAGTACATCAGATAAAGTTTTGAATAGCCTGTGTTTTTCTGAGTCATAAAATAATACAGACTTAATGTAGAAAAAACTTGAAAATTACAGAAAAGTATAAACTAGAAAAAATGATTGCCAATATCACAACATAGAAGTAACCATCATTAACACCTCCCCCATGTATAACTGTATGTATGTGATATACTTTTTTACATAATTGGGATTAAACTGTAAACAGTTTTATAGCTAGTTTTTTTTGTTTCATAATTGCCAGATTTTCCTATGACATTAAACTTTTTACAAAATGATAATTTTAGTGGCTCTATAATATTCCATTTAATGGCTGCAACTCAGTTCATTTAACCATTTCCATATCATTGACTCTTTAGGTTATTTTTAATTTTCACTATTATAAAGTTTCAGAAATTTTGTGTACATAAAATTTTGTCCATATAATTGATCATTTACTTAGGAACCTATTCCCATGAAGGATTCTTTTTTAAAAAATGTGAAATGTCTTCTTAGCCTTTTACCTTTTATAAAAAGGGCTTTCTTGCTATTGCCCTGTATAAGTGGCAGCTGTAAGGTAAGCCAGTTAAATTACCTTTATATAAAAGAAATGCAGTGGTTACTTTAGTTGAGAGTGACTTTTTTTAATATAATAAAATAAATTAGAAACAGTCAATTGTCATAATAAGTAAGACACCCTAATGTATCTAGCAATTCCAGTATTTTTCTTTTTTATGTTATCCAGCTCTTGGTAGCCACATCTATAATGGAGAAGAAATTTTGAAAGGAAATGCAAAGAAATAAAATATTCCAAATGAATAAAGAATCTATGTACTAAACAGCTTGGGGCCCTTCCGTAGCAAAGGGATTGAGTGTGTTGGTGTGTATTTTAGGAACTGCCCCTGATGAATTCCTGCCATACGAGGTGGTGTGTGCTTAATACGTTGTCCAGGGAAACAGTGATTGAATCAGTCTCTGGTAACATGCAGTGAGGAAGTAACTGAGTCTTGAAGCAGGTTTGGGGAGGTCAGGAGAATGTCTAAGAGAAAGACGTTTTGAGGAAGGATGGCTGTCTAGAAAGGAGGAAGTCAACTTGTGGTTAATGTTGGAATGGAACAGAGGGTAGAGTTGTAAGAGGCCCAGATTGAAAAGAATGTCAGGATCCAGTTAGTGAAAAATGGTTGCACACACTTTATAAAAAACATGGAACATTTTATATAGATGCTAAAGAAAAAATGGTGGACTTTCACTGATGTGCCTCTTCTTATGGAGGGGATGTGAACTATTGGAAATTAAAAGCTTACTAATTGGACCTTAATAAATCATTCTCAATCAGTCTCGGTATTGCGTGGTTCTAGTCAGTGCCGTTTCTCTTGTTCAGGAGTCCTGTGGCCAGCCTCAGATGCTGTCTTCCTCTCTGATCTCTTTTGTCTCGCTGCTACAAGTGCTTCTGAACTCTGAGGCAAAGCAACTACCTGCTTCCAGTCAACGATCCTATTTTTCAGTCTCTCCAACGCCTAAGAGACGGTGGGTTAGGCTTTATGAATGGAGAGATGATGTGTTAAGACAATATTCCACCCCAGCAGGACAGAAATAATATGGGGAGATCACTGACACCTTTTACTAGTTTCTCCAAATGGGAATATCTTCAAAGGTGTGGTGTGACATTGCAACAAGAATACTGACTGTGGTGTGACTGAGGCAGGCCCAGAGCAATTCCACCGCCACAAGGACTGCTTCTGCTGTGTTTTATAGACACTCCTGGTTCTTACCTTGACCCTGGCATCCACTGGTCTGTTCTTCAGTTCCTCAATTCCACTTTAACAATTTTTAAAATACAGAAACTCATAGTTCTCTATAAAAATGACTTTAGCATACGGGGCTGATACCTCCCAAGAGATTAGTATGTCTAGGCAATCTTTATGTATATGACAGAAAGAGAGAGCAAAGCTACACAAATGTAGAAGTATTTTAAGACTACAGAAATGAGGAAGGCAGGGAGTGGAGGTCACTGACAAGGGTGCACGTTAGATCATAAATGCCTGTTGCACATATTTCATAGTAAAAACACATGTGTGAAGTGATTTTTATGTCTTGTTTTGTATTTTGGTATTCAGCATCTTCCCACTGATATCAAGAAAACAGAACTCATTTTTGTTTGACATTCCAATTTTTTGCATTTTATCTCTTAGTTTGCATTTTTCAGGAGAAGAACTTACATGTTCTGTGCCTTTCATAACATAGTACTAAGCAGGACTTAATACTTGCCTAGCGAGGAATAAAGTGTGTAAGCCACAGCAAAGGCATTTTTGGCTAAGAACTACTTTTTAATTTGACAAGGCTGATAGAATTTCCTCCATGGCTAAGAATTTACAGTAAAAGTAGGAATGATGAATCCAAAGTCAAGCCCTTTGAATAATGTTTTAAAAAATCATTTTGTCTTTTCTGAGTGGCCTGGCTTATGTTAGTATGCTTTGGGAAGATTATTAATACCATATTGCATTGGTAATGGAAAACATCACTTTCAGAAAACATTTTTATAATTTGTATTTTTTTTCTTTCAACGATTGCTTATGGGGAAGTTGAATCAGAGGAAAAATTGGGGGTCTAATATTTGTTCATAGCATTATTTGATCGTGAATTATATATTCATTATACTTTAATCTAGGATTCCTTACAAATATTTGTCTATGTTTGTATCCCAAGTGAAATGTATATTTCCTTTTTTTTTTTTTTTTTTTTCTTTTTTTGAGACAGGGTCTCACTTTGCAGTTCAGGCTGGCCCTGAGCTCAGCCTCAAACTCACATCACAGCAATCCTCCTGCCTCTGCCTCCCGAGTGCTGGGATTATAGGCGTGAGCCACCACGCCCAGCACTGTGGTATGTGGTGCTTATTGCTGCTGGGCATGAGTCTCCACACCGAGTATTGTATGTGGTTACCGGGCATCGAACCCAGGCCCTTGCGCTTGCAAGATGGGCTCTGGCACCACTGAGCTAACTCCCCAGTCCCTGGAATGTAAAGTTCATCAGGATCAGTACAATACTTTTTTTAATCTTTAAAAAACAACGCAGTAAAGGAAATAGAGCATGATGTCAAGAATATATGCATGGACTGCCATGTGTGATGCTCATGTTATGCAAGGCATGTCTTTAGACCAAGATAAATAATTTATTTGGTCACAGAAGGATTCTATATTTTCTACTTTCATTTTATGATCCTAATCACTACATTATGACCTGGAAATACGGTGCCACTTACTAAACAATTCTTGGTTGAGCATTGTAAGATTATAGTCATGTATAATATTTATTAATATAACTCATTCTTTAACTTATTCATTCACAAATTGTTTGGGAGCCTTCTATATAACAAGTCCTTATGATATTGCTGTATGATAAAAAGGTCTTTAATAGAGCTCAGAATTTTGTAGGAGTGAGAAGAAAACAGTAAGTTAAAATAAAACTACAGATTATATTGAGAGCTATGAAGGAAATAACAGTATGACAGAAATGAAAGAAAAATGAAGGGTGTGAGGGAGAGCAGGGAGAGAAGATGGCTTTGGAATGTAGCCCACTCAGGTTTTATGTTAGAGTCAAACCTGTCCCTCAAAGTTCCCCATCTTGAGGCTGCATTGTGTAGAGGTATGTATGATACTGGTCAAGCCTTTGAACTTAGTTTATCTTAGTGAATAGCATTCAATTTTGATCATTAGGGTTTCTTCTAATTTTATTTCTTTTCTAGATCATAGGAAATGTATATTTAAATTTTCAGTTTGGACAGAAAATACTAAGATATACAGAAAAATTACTGTACCCGTTTATAGTTCCATGGTGCATGAGACTATCTTTTAATCCACATCTCCATGTTAAATGCTTTCATGTTTGAATTTTTTATGTTTCTTCAATTAAAAGAGCTTAGGGAACATTCCAAAAGATATGTAGAGTAAACAACACACTGTTAAAATAACATGAGTCACAAAACAAATCTTGAGAAATTTGAACTAAAATGAAAATATAACATTGAAATTTTGGGGATGCACTTTTCTCTGGTATGAGAAAATAAAGATGTAAATAAGTTCTAGAATTGTATGTTATATATTGTGAAATAGAAAATTCTCAAAGTGAAATAGGGTGAAGGGGTAAAAATAGTGAGATTATAACAAAAGAGAAAGGAAACAAAGTTTATGTATATAGGGGGTGGGTGTGGTAGGGTGGGTAAGGCTATGGGAAAAAATGGGAATTAAATTGTGTCATAAACTGATACAAATTTTCATTGTTGAGTGCAATCATGATGTGTATATGTAACGTACCAATAAAGATTTCAATTAAAAAAATTTGGGGGATGCAGTTAAGGCAAGGCTTAGAAGGAAATGTACAGGAGTGAAGTAGTATATTAAGAAAGAAAAGCTAAAATCAGTAATACAGTTTACCACTTTAGCAGATTAAAAACAAATGACATTAAACCCAAAGTAAGCAAAAGAAGTTCGATGAAAGAAATCTGTGGCATTGAAAATAGGAAATTAGTAGAGAAAAATCAATGAAATCAAAAGCTTATTTTTTGAAAAGATCAGTAATATTGGTAATCCTCTAGTCAAGTAAGAAAAGGGGACATAAATTGTATCCTTCATATTACAAAACAAGGAAACATTACTACAGGCAATGGACATTAAGTTGGTAATAAACAAATAGAACGAACAACACTTTTTCTACAAATTTGAGAACTTAGAATAATTAGACCAATTTTCTGAAAGACCAATCTGCCAACAAACACAAGAAAGAACAGACAATCAGAGCAGGCTCATGTCTATCAAAGACATGGAATCCATCATTAATAATTTCCCGGGCCGGGGAGTTAGCTCAGTGGTTCCGGCGCCTGTCTTGCAAGCGCAAGGGCCCGGGTTCGATTCCCCGGATACCACATAACAATACTGGGTGTGGAGACCCACACCCAGCAGCAACCAGTACCACTATACCACAGTGCCGGGCGTGGTGGCTCACGCCTGTAATCCCAGCACTCGGGAGGCAGAGGCAGGAGGATTG